>ML241781.1:60893-115893 GCA_005239495.1 Nicotiana undulata
GATGATATTTTGATATACTCTCGCAGCCGAGAGGAGCATGAGCAACACCTTAGAGTCGTCCTCCAGACTCTGAGAGATGGACAGTTGTATGCCAAGTTTTCTAAGTGTGAGTACTGGTTGAGTTCTGTGGCATTCTTGGGCCACGTGGTATCGGCAGAGGGCATTCAGGTAGATCCGAAGAAAGTTTCAACAGTTAAAGATTGGCCTAGGCCCACTTCAGCCACAGAGATTCGGAGTTTCTTGGGCCTAGCAGGCTATTATCGCCGGTTCGTGGAGGGGTTTTCATCTATAGCAGCCCCTATGACCAAGTTGACGCAAATAGTGTTCAGTTCAAATGGTCTGAGGAGTGTGAAGTGAGCTTTCAGAAGCTCAAGACATCATTGACCACAACACCAGTGTTGGTATTACCCTCAGGTTCAGGTTCTTATACCGTGTATTGTGATGCTTCGAGAGTTGGGCTTGGTGCAGTGTTGATGCAGGATGGGAAGGTTATAGCCTATGCTTCACGTCAGTTGAAGATTCATGAGAAGAACTATCCAGTCCATGATTTGGAGCTTGCAGCTATTGTTCATGCCTTGAAGATTTGGAGGCACTATTTGTATGGGGTACCGTGTGAGGTATTCACTGATCATAAGAGTTTGCAATACTTGTTTAAGCAAAAGGAGTTGAATATGAGGCAAAGGAGGTGGTTAGAGTTGCTGAAGGATTATGATATTACTATTCTCTATCATCCGGGAAAGGCCAATGTGGTGGTCGATGCTTTGAGCCGTAAGTCAGTCAGTATGGGTAGCTTAGCCTATATATCAGTATGAGAGCGACCTTTGGCTTTGGATGTTCAGGCATTAGCTAACCGATTTGTTATATTGGAGGTTTCTGAGGGTGGCGCTCTGTTGGCCCATACCGTCGCTCGTTCTTTATTGTATGATCGTATTCGCGCCAGGAAGTATGATGATCGTCACTTGTGTGCTCTTAGAGATGCGGTTCGGCACGGACGTGCCAAGCAAGTCACAGTTGATGTTGAGGGAGTTTTGAGATTACAGGGTCGTATATGTGTTCATGATGTGGACGACATTCGTGAGTTGATATTGCAGGAGGCCCATAATTCCCGGTATTCCATTCATCCGGGCACCGCGAAGATGTACCAAGATTTACGGCAACATTATTGGTGGCGTAGAATGAAGAAAGATATTGTGGCTTATGTGGCTCGGTGCTTGAATTGTCAGCATGTTAAATATGAGCACCAGAGACCCGGTGGTTTGATGCAGCAGATTCAGCTTCCCGAGTGGAAGTGGGAGCGTATCACGATGGATTTTGTAGTTGGACTTCCACGGACTCAGAGGATGGTTGATGCAGTATGGGTTGTGGTGGATAGGCTGACCAAGTCAGCACATTTCATCCCGGTGGCGGTTTCATCTTCAGCAGAGAAGTTGGCTCAGATTTATATGAGAGAGATCGTCAGATTGCACGGTGTGCCCCTATCTATTATATCAGACCGAGGTACTCAGTTTACCTCCCATTTCTGGAGAGTATTCCAGCGAGAGTTGGGCACACAGATCGAGGTGAGCACAGCATTTCATCATCAGACGGACGAACAATCCGAGCGCCCTATTCAGATTTTGGAGGATATGTTGCGGGCATGTGTTATTGATTTTGGTGGTTCATGGGATCAGTTCTTGCCTTTAGCAGAGTTTGCCTACAACAACAGTTACCAGTCGAGCATTCAGATGGCTCCGTATGAGGCGTTGTATGGTAGGCGATGTCGGTCTCTAGTCGGATGGTTTGAGCCCGGAGAGGCTAGATTATTGGGTTCTTAGTTAGTCCAGGATGCCTTGGATAAGGTGAAGATCATTCATAGGCTTCGTACAGCTCAGTCCAGGCAGAAGAGTTATGCGGATCGTAGAGTTCAAGATTTGGCTTTCATGGTAGGAGACCAGGTGTTCCTTCGAGTGTCACCTATGAAGGGCGTGATGAGATTCGGAAAGAAGGGCAAGTTGAGCCCTAGGTATNTCGCATTTATCAACCGTATATCCACTGTTCCATGTATCTATGCTCCGGAGGTATATTGCAGATCCATCTCATGTTCTAGACTTCAGCGGTGTCCAGTTGGACAAGGATCTGACTTATGAGGAGGAGCCGATAGCTATATTAGTTAGGCAGGTTCGCAAATTGAGGTCGAAGAGTTATCCTTCGGTCCGTATTCAGTGGAGAGGTCAGCCTGCCGAGGCAGCTACCTTGGAGTCCGAGTCCGATATGAGGAGTCGGTACCCCCATCTTTTCTCAGACTCGTGTACTTTTCTATGTCCGTTCGAGGACGAACGTTTGTTTCAGAGGTGGAGATTGTGACATCCTAGGTAATTCTAGCTAAATCTGTGTTCTGAGGCCTCGAAAGCCTCCGTTAATCTCACCTTGATATGCATGCGCAGCCCGGGCGTGTAGCCGAGAAGTCTTTATGCTGAAAGTTGATGAAAATGGAAATATATGATAATTAAATGAATAAAGATGACTTCGGTCAACATTTTTGGTAAACAGACCCGGACCCGTGATGTGACGGTCCCGGAGGGTCCGTAGGAAAATATGGGACTTGCGCGTATGCCCGGAAGCGAATTCCGAGGTCCCAAGCCCAAGAAATGAATTTTAAAGAAAATTGTTTTCTGAAAATAATAAAGGTTTTTGAAAATGAACTTTGATATGAAAACCGTGTTACCAGGCCCGCATTATGGTTCCGGAGCCCGGAACAGGTTTATTATATGTTATGTGACTTATCTGTGAAATTTGGTGTGAAACGGACTTGAAATGACGTGATTCAGATCAAAATTGGAAAAGTTAAGCTTTATGAAGTTTTGAGGAAATTCTATGAGTTTTAAGGTTTAATTCCTTGTTTTTGACAATATTTTGGTTATTTGAAAGCTTGAATAAGTCAGTAGGATGTTTTGGAAGTTGTGTTTGTTTTTGGTTTTGAGCTCAGAGGGCTCGGGTGAGTTTCGGGTAGATAACGGGGTGTTAAAGAGTCAAAAATCTGGTGTGCTTAGGATTTTCTGGTGTCCAGCGTTTTCTTCTCCACGATCGCGGACGTGTTCTTGCGATCGCGTGTGTTAGGGGATGGGGGTGAGTAGTTGACTCTATGCGAACGCAGGGCCTCAACCGCGATCGCAGAGCTTGGGGGACAGTGCTCGACGCGATCGCGGAAGGCCTCACGCGAATGCATAGAGTAAGTCTTGGGATGGGGGCTGGGTAGGCGTTACACTATGCGAACGCAATCGCTTGGTCGCGATCGCGAAGGCTAGTGATCGTGTTCCCTGCGATCGCATCCTCTTAGCCGCGATCGCGAAGCTTCAGATTGCGTGCCTCCTGCCGCGATCGCGATAGCCATTTTCGCCCAGTCAATTTAAAAGCCCCAAAACAGAATATCATTACGGGACTTTGCTATTTTCAGCCTTATTCTCCCCCTCCAACCTCCATTGACGACCCCCAAGCTAGGATCCTTCAATAAACCTTTGGGTAAGTGATTTCAACTTCTATTTCTTCCCCTTTCCTTTCATAATCACTAGAAAACTAGGCCAAAAATCATAAAATCAAATAGAAATTAGGGGTTTTGGGTAGAATTAGGTTTTTGGGAAAATTGGGTGATTCAACCTNAAGCCTCGTGTTTTGACCAAGCGGGCCCGGGGTCGAATTTTGGTATTTTTGAAAGAATGCTAGAAATTGAATATCTAGGCTATGGGATTGTATTATCGAGTCTTTATTGATATTATTGAATTTATTATGCATAGATATCGTTGTTTCGGAGTCGGATTATAAAGGAAAGACGGTCTTAGAGGGTTGATTGCTATACTTTGGACCGAGGTAAGTGTCTTGCCTAACTTGGGTGAGGGACTAAGTATTATTTGCTATGTGCTAAGTGATTATCATGTTCATTGCATAGGTGAGGTGACGAGTACCTATGAAATGTGTGTCGAGCATGCCCGTGAGTCTATTTTTGATAGAAATTGTAGTATTCCTTCCATGTTTAGCATATTATGAGATTGTCTTTATCTGGTAATCTATTCTTGTTGGAAGTATTGACTGTTGAGTTTGAGAAAGTGTTGATATGATTGATAATCCAAATGCAGAGGATACGATCAAAGTGATTGGTTATAGCTGAGACCCTTGCCGGGCATTTATTGAGTTATCAAATTGATGTTTTCCCCTAGCCGGGTGTTTTGAACTGTTTATTTTTACTATGTTGTACTCCTTGCCATTTTATCTGTTATTGTTTTGTGAGGAAGAGTGTAAAGCACGAAGGGTGATGCCGTGCCATGATATTTGATTACATTTCATAGTGAGGAAGAGCGTAAAGCACGAAGGGTGATGCCGTGCCATGATTCATATTGATTATAAGCACGAAGTTAAATGCCGTGCCATGACTTTTATTGATTATAAGAACGAAGGTTAATGCCGTGCCATGTTTACATTCATTGAAAGCACGAAGGTTAATGCCGTGCCATGATTACATGATCACATCATACATTGCATAGCGAAAGAGAAAGTGAAGCACGAAGGATAATGCCGTGCCATGATCTACATTGATTTTTCCATGTTTTGTGTAGTGAGGAAGAGAGTAAAAGCACGAAGGGTGATGCCGTGCCATTATTTACATTCCTGGTATTTGCACTGTCTTTACTTGGTATTTTCTGTTAAACTGCTTCTCATATGCTTTCTTATGATCAATATACTGTCACATCTCACTTGTGATCGCTTTAACTGCTCCCGTTTCCCTAATTTGTCTGCTTATTTCTTGCGTTGCTATCTGTGTTATATGTTGTAGAATAGGACAGGTGTACATCGTTGCTAAGTCTAGGCTCGTCACTACTTTGGCCGAGGTTAGGCTCGGCACTTACTCAGTACATGGGGTCGGTTGTACTGATGCTACGCTTGCACTTCTTTATGTTGTGCAGATCCCGCAGCCGGACCCAGTGGACATCGTCAGAGGGAGTATCCTTCAGTCCACTTCAGAGATTGCAAGGTAGACCCGCAGACGTTCGTGGGCCTTGACGTCTCCTCTATCCCTTTTTCCTCCTTCCTGTCTTTTTCATTTATTTTCAAAGACAGTGGTGTACAGTTATTGTTTAGCCCTTGGTTGTAGTAATCTTTTAGTAAGTTCGTGAGTTAGTGACTCCAGATTCGGGGATTGTTCCAACGTATTGTATTTGTTTAAAACATTTAGTTATGTTTTTATTTATTTCCGATGCTAAATCGTAAACTATTTTTGGGTTAATTCTGTTAATTGGGTGTTATCATGTTAATTTGACTGCTCACGTTGGCTTGTCTAGCGGGTTCAACGTTAGACGCAGTCACGACCTGAAGGTGGGAATTCGGGTCGTGACATGTTTTCTTGATGTTTCCTAATACTGGGCCTTCGTTTGAGCTGAGTTTTATTCCGTAAAGTTAATTGCTTAGGCGAGATTGGTTATACCTGTTTTTCCCTTTCCGGGATGGTATTGTTTTTCATTGTTGACTCCCTTGCCGGGATGGTGTATTTTCTATTATTGCTTTGCTGTTATGGTATTGGTTGCATTATTGATTCCCTTGCTGGGACATTGTGATTTATGGTTCCTATAGTTGATGTGTTTCGTCGATTTGTTATGTATTTATTTATTTATGCACGAGGGGACATTCCGTGCCGAGTGATCGTGAGGTTATGCACGAGGGGACATTCCGTGCCGATTGTTTATTATTTATTGCACGAGGGGACATTTTGTGCCGATTGTTTATTATTTATCGCACGAGGGGACATGCCGTGCCGATTGTTTATTATTTATCGCACGAGGGGACATTCCGTGCCAATTGTTTATTATTTATTGCACGAGGGGACATTCCATGCCGAGTGTTCGTTTATTTATTTATGCACGAGGGGACATTCCATGCCGAGTGATTGTGAGGGTATGCACGAGGGGACATGCCGTGTACTTGTCTTTGCATTATATTTTCCGTGTTCTTGTTTGATATTTACTACATTTGTGTAAGAGTTAATATTCCGTTGTTTAAACCCGGATATTCACACTGATCTCTTACTACATTTATTGACAAGACAAGTTTTGAGTACGAACTGAGTTCCGACAAATTTAACTTCAGGAGATCATGATTACGAGATTTTACTGGAGAAGTATTATTGAAAAGTAATGGTTTTCGAATTGATTATATCTGAAGGCTTTTACATCGAAAATATATTTGAAAAGCACTAGTCTTGCATAAAATGATACTTGGAAGTATTTATTCGGAAAGTATCTTTGGAAACTTTGTAAATTGAAAGAAAACTATGTTTTAGTGAATCCTCACTAGTACATATACTTATATATATTTTGGAGAAAGTATGTTTTCAAAGGAAATCTTTCTACATTAAAATGATTCTATTTGCAAAGCTTTTCATATGATCTGTTGTTTAAGGGTTTCCACCATTTTATGGAATTTAATAGCTAAGGCTCGATGTGAATAAATGGATACAGAGTTGAGTTGTGGGGTTCTCTATTGCATCGTGGTTCCTTCCGGGTTGGCTTGTTTTGCTATCCCTCTTCCTATGTATTTTATGTTGTTTCGTGGTTATTTTTCTGTAATTTTCTTCTGTATTATATTGTCATTGTTGTAAATTATCCCGTGATATTCTTAGATATATGTGTTGTTCGGTTTTTTCTATATTTATGCTAGTTACTTCTTGTAGACCAGTGGGGTCTTGACTAGTCCTCGTCACTACTTCACCGAGGTTAGTCTTGATACTTACTGCGCACCGCTGTGGTGTGCTCATACTACTCTTCTGTGCATTTTCATTTGCACAGATCCAGGATTTGATTGTTAGTAACTGCGCGGATGATTGCTGAGGAGACTCAAGGTAACCTATTGCTGCGTTCGCAGGCTTCAGAGTCACCTTCCTTGTATTATTATTCATACACTATCATATTTATTTCCAAAACAGTTGTATTTAGAAGTCGTAGGAGATTCGTTCAGCTTATGACTTGTATTACCCTTTTTGGGAAAACATTGTAAATTCGGTCAAAGTTTTTATATCTAGACTGTTAGTATTGCTTTACTTATTGTTGTTATTTTTAACTGTTAGGCTTACCTAGTCTCTAGGACTAGGTGCCATCACGATACCCAACGGCGGGAAAATTTTGGTCGTGACACTAACGCACCTTAAAAATTATTAGGTGGCGACTCTTCTCATTTAATAACCCTATTCCTTTAAAAGAGTTGTCAGAATGTCATAAACCCGATCTCCACGAGGAAAAAAGGGGCGCGACAGCATGGCGACTCTGCTGGGGATTTACCTAGGCTTTCACCATTACAAATCTTTTTGTGAATTTGTACCTTTAACTTGTTTAATGCTTGCACCCTTTCCTCTTCCCTATTACGTGCAATTAATTGTTTACTTCTTTCAAGTATTTATTTCACAAAGCAAAACTGACATGTCTCTTTGTTTTCTTTTGTAACTACTTTCAATCATAACTATTGTATTTACCGCTTTTCTTAACGTGCAAATACATGACTATCTGCTTAAATGCTTATTTATTGCATATCATGCTCAACATTCATACTCCACTCGTGCCAAACAAAATACTATAGCAACGCTTTTAATGAGTGGTTGCGCTCTTCCTATATTATCACCCCTTAAATTCGGAAAGGCGTATTTGCGGTAAAACTAGTCGATCAGCGGTGCAGTAGACAGTTCCGTGCCTTTCCCCCTTGAGTTTTTCGCTCAAGGATACCCGTCTAAAACCCCATAGAAACCTTACTCCGTTATGCTGTTGCATGCATCATGGTCAAACCTAGACAGGCTAACGTGTTGTCCGCACAATAGCCTTTAAGATAGCCTTGTCCAAAGTCCACTGGGTTTCCCTAAACCCAAACGGACACCCTCACGTTCTGTGCATTTATTTGGATAACTAAATGCTTCCTGATAATTATTGATGTTAAATAGTTGAGTCCGGCGGGGGTAAGGGCCTAACCTTATTTGCTTTGCAGAAAATGAGGCACGAAATCCCCAGATTCGGTATGGTCTCCAATATTCACCCAAGACTGCTGAGTTGGTGGGAGGACCTCCATTCTAGCGACAAAACTATCGTTAGAAAATACCTGGGCAATCTACCATCCCTCCTAGAAATCCAGCCAAACAAAATGACTATAGAGGCTGCCACTTTATTCTGGGATTGCGAAAGATCTGTGTTCCGTTTTGGGAACATTGAAATGACTCCTTTGTTGGAAGAAATAGGGGGACTGGATAACTTAGTGTGGGAAACTCCGGGGTTGCTAATGCCTGAGAACCGCACAGGCAGAGGTTTCCTCAAGATGATGGGTCTGAAGAAGAATACGGAATTGGTATTTATGAGGGATTCATACATTCCTTTCGACTATTTTTATGAAAGGTACGGTCATAGTAAATCATACCACATCTACCAGGACGAGTTTGCTATCACTTCTCTGGGGCACATCCATCGCCGAGTGTTCGTGTTTATGGTATGCTTTTTGGGTCTGATTGCATTCCCGATGAAGAAGGATATGATTCATACTAGGTTGGCCATGGTAACTAAGACACTAATGGAAGGAATAGACAGGCAAAACTTCAACATTGTGCCCATGATCATTGCGGACATATATCGAGCCTTGGGAATGTATCAAAAAGGAGCAAAGCATTTCGAAGGTTGCAACTTATTACTTCAACTTTGGCTCATGGAACATCTTCAAAGAGGCGAATACCGACAAGGCATACATCAAAGGATTTGGGATGACCACATCGCTTTCCATCACCCAAATCGAATGAATTATATTCCCGACATGTTTGCTCAGCCTGAGAACGCCGAGGGATGGGTCGAGCTTTTTGGTAACCTGACTAAGGAACAGATTCAATGGATGTTTGAGTGGTTCCCGACAGACGAGTTTATCATTCGATCCCAGGATGCTTCTTTCCTAATACTGATCGGTCTAAGGGGGAGATACCCTTACGCCCCTCTCCGAGTCATGAGGCAAGCAGGTAGGAAGCAGGTCATACCTAGGGTCGAGAAAATGAGCCATCTTCGAGCAGAATTTCAGAATGATGACAGCCCTCATAAATGCCAAGCTCAACACCTGTGGCACTACAAAATTATGCTTAAGAAAGATATCATCGAGCCAGACAAGTATCACGCCGGTTGTACTCCTTTATATCTTGGTTGGTTAGAAGAAGATCTGGGTGGTCAAATCGAGCCGGGGTTCATTCGAGGTCACAGGGTTTTAGATGAAAGGGCTAAAGCACGAGTTAAGTTCAACCAGCTATGCAAAAGGATCCGTGAATGTGAGGATGATCATCACAAGATACATGAGTCCAACAAGAATCTGATCGAGGAGTGGAAGGATATGGCCGTCAGCACCAACAAGAGGCTGGGTTACTTAGAACGAGGTATAGTTGAGCTAGAGGAGAAATTCATCAAAAGGATAGAGACTTGCCAAAAGGCTAAGGGAGCTGAAGGGGATATCTAGCCAAAACTTACCTATTGCTAGGTCTTCGCAAGTTGGGAAAGTTGATCGAGGGAAGCAGGAATGCCGAATCTGGGGAAGGTCCTTCTGGGACCTAGTAGATAAGGGTGTTTTCTTTTATCTTCTTTGTTGATGTAATAAGGCCAATGGCCATTAGTGACTTTTATCTTCCGTTATTTAGAGTCGTTTTGAGATTTGCCTATTTTTCTTATCAATAAAATGAGGCATTTAGCACTTTAAATTTTCCAAATCAATTTGTCGCTAGGCCTACCTCGGGCACAAAGAGGTTCCCAACTTAGGACACGCTTTACATTCCCGCATTTTGTGTTTAAATACCGCAATATTCTTTTTCATAATCCTCACTGACTTGGTTACCTTTTTGTTTTTATTTCTTTTATTATTATTCCCCTCCTCAAAGGTTAGTTCATGCATTCTAGCATCGTCAGCCTATCACACAAGATCCAAGGTCCCTCCACCTACTCCTCCTCCTAGTCATCTCAAAGGCGGAAACAAAGGCAAAAGTAAGATGGCAGAATCTAGTGGTATCAAGAAGGAAAATACGGTTGAACATGTAGAGGCCACTGACGGCCGAGGTATTCAGGTCTTGCATGAGAATATGTCACCACTGGAACAAAAATTTCTGAAGTTTCAAGAAGAACTCGACCTGGTCCGGAATTTGGCCAACCTGTCATTTTCCCTCAACGTCCCAGACGTCAACTTTCCAATTGCTCAGAACCCTACACCTCCACAGAATATCCCAAGACAGTAGAGTCATCCTACACCTCATCATCACACCACTCCCCCAAAGAACCAAACTCTCCCGGCACAGTTCAATGCCTGCCACAACACTCCAACACTCATCCCCGAACCTCAAAACCCCACAAAGGACCATTTCCACGCCTACAACAATCCCATCTATGTGGAAACTGTGACCCACACAACTCCTCCTGTCACACATATATCCGAGTCTGATGAAAAGGATTTACTTATCAATAACTTGGCCGAGGAGCTTAGGAAGCTGACTAGCCGAGTTCAAGGTGTTGAAGGAACCAAGGGAATCGAAGGGTTGAATTATGAAGACCTTTGTATACAACATGATGTCGAACTGCCCGAGGGGTACAAACCTTCAAAGTTCGAAATGCTTGACGGTACTGGTGATCTGAGGGTCCATCTGAGGACCTATTGTGACAAATTGGTCAGCGTAGGAAAGGATGAAAGAATCCGCATGAAGATGTTCATGAGGAGTTTGAAGGGAGATGCACTATCCTGGTACATCAGCCAAGACCCCAAGAAATGGTCAAACTGGGTAGGTATGGCAACAGACTTCGTGGACAGGTTTAGATTCAATACAGAGAACGCACCAGATGTATTCTACATCCAAAACTTGAAGAAGAAACCCACAGAAACCTTTCGCGAGTATGCTACTCGTTGGAGGTCTGAAGATGCTAAAGTCAGACCTGCTCTAGAGGAGGAGCAGATAATTAAATTCTTTGTCCGGGCTCAGGACCCGCGGTATTATGAACGACTAATGATCGGTGAAGGCCACAAGTTCTCCGACATTATCAAATTGGGAGAGCGGATTGAAGAAGGTATCAAGAACGGTATGGTTACAAATTTTGAAGCTTTTCTAGCAACTAACAAGGCTTTACAGTCAGGTGGTGTGTCTAAGAACAGGGACGTGGGAGCTGTAATGGTTGCACAAAGAGCCAAATCCCCACTCAAATACCAAATTTATCAAACACCTCCACTCACATACCAGTCAACCCCGAATTACCAAGCACCCTCACCTTCTTACAAAGCTCCACCACCCACATACCAATCTCCACCACCCACGTATCAACCTACCTCACCTAGATACTCCCAACCCACTCCCGTCTACCATACTTATAATTCCCAGCCATCTCATTACCAATCACCCCTACCCGTAAAAAATTCCCTAGGCCTCATCCTATCTTTGATCGCCGCCCTCCAAAACAATACACCGCCATAGCGGAGCCCATTGACCAGCTGTATGAAAAGCTCAAAGCTGCTCTCCCCTGAGAACCCTTCTTAGAGGGTTAACCCAAACAAATCCTGTGCATACCATACCAGCATGAAAGAACACACCATCGAAGAATGCCGCTCTCTAAAAGACAAGATACATGCTCTCATTGACAACAAGCTTATTGTGGAAAAAAACCCCGCTCCAAACATCCGCAACAATCCTTTGCCACACCATAAGTGTAAAGACCCGTAAAATTTCTTGCTTAAAATAATGCCCGAATAAGTCCCTGAGTGGTTAACTCTGTGGAAATTCTTAAAACGGACCTTAATTTTATTAAAAATACCCAGATTTGAAAGGACTTAATTTTTCCAGAAATTGGGGGTTATGCGACGCACAATGCGATCGCATAACGTGTATGCAGACCGCATAGTGGTCGCATACACTGGCATATCGCTGCCCAATTGATGGGGTGTTATGCGACGCATAATGCGGTCGCATAACGTGTATGCGACGCATAATGCAATCGCATAATGTGTATGCGGACCGTATAGTGGTCGCATACCCGGGGAGAATGTTTTCAAAATTTGTCCCACCTGGGGGCCATTCTGCGATCCAATATACGGACCGCATGTCAGGAATGCGATCGCATTCCTGACCGCATATTCGACACGGTCTTTTAACTTTCTAACTTTTTATACCCGACCCCAGTTTCATTAACCCCTGCCCCCTTTCATTTTAACAAGTTTTCTTAACAAATAGAGAGAAGGAAATGAGAGTTCTTGATAAAGGAAGTGATCCTTCCACCAAAGTAAATTTCAAGGTCTCTCAGGCCTGGCAATTCAAGTAATCCCCTTCTTTCCCATTCTAGCATGTAAGGGTTCCCAGCCCCTTTTCTTTCTTTTCCTTTAATTTTCTGATTTTCTTTAAACAAAGGGAGGGTTGGCCTGGATTGATTCTTAGAAATATTAGCCAAGACCTTGCATGCATGTTTAATAATAGTGCTAATCTAATAAGAGGGAGTGGGTTGGGGGAAACTTCACAAAAATAAGGTCGGAAATCTAATGGGTTCACACAGTGCTTGACAAAATGCTTGAGAGTGTCCGAATTGCATGCATGACTTCAAATTCTGAGTTGAATATGTCTAATTGTGAACTAGATTCACGGTACTAGTCGTTTCGGTGGTTGTGGGTTAAAGTTGAAAAGGGAAACTCGACTCTAGGTATGTATGGCTAACTTTAATCTTGTAAAATCAATTGTGGTGTTTGAGCATACGGTACGTGTATTGTTATAATATGTGCAACTGGTTGTCCGAATTATGTGATGTGTGAATTGTAATACTTGTCCGTCTTTAGTTGACCACCACACTACCACGTTATGAAAAACGGTGGTAACAGGATAATAAATCCAAGATTATAAGTGTATATGCTAAAAGCTATGTAAAGAAGTTATATTCTTATTGCTGAAATCTTCTGTGATTAAACTGTGAATTGTCATCATTGGCATGAGATGTAATTGTCAGGTGGGATCGGGTTGCGCGCCGCAACAGGGGAGATAAGGGTGATATGTAAGAAGTGATAAGGGTGTGATGGTAATTGTCAGGTGGGATCGGGTTGCGCGCCGCAACAGGGGAGATAAGGGTGATATGTAAGAAGTGATAAGGGTGTGATGGTAATTGTCAGGTGGGATCGGGTTGCGCGCCGCAACAATTGTCAGGTGGGATCGAGTTGCATGCCGCAACAGGAGGAATAAGGGTGAGATATGAGGAGGGACTTGGATGGAATTGAAATTGTGATTTTTGATAAGGTGAAACTTGTGGAACTTCCATTGTATATCTTTCTATGTCTTGTGCAGTAATTGTGTGACTCTCTGTCTATCTCTTGCCTGTGCATTATTGAGTTTACTCGAGTAAAGTTTGTTCATGCATACCAGTGAAATTCAAATGTACTGACGTCCCTTTTGCCGTAGGCGCCACATTCTTGTGATGATTGTAGGTGGTTCTATAGCAGGTACTTCAGCACACCGACAGTAGTGCCTCCCCCTCGTCCTATCAGCGGTTTTGGTGAGCCCCTCTTCTCTCGGGGCCCAGTGTGGCTCATGCCATCTTTCCTCCCGGATTCTTACTTTGGTACTTGTGTAAGGTATAGCCGGAGCCTTGTTACCGGAAAGTATTGTATAACTCCATTGTACTCTTAGAGGCTCAGTAAACGAAATGTGGGTAGTGTACATGTGTATTTTGGGTAAGTGATGGTACGGTTCGGAATCGTAATCCACGCTGGAAAATGTTGTATGTATTTTGTAAGTATTTAGCATCATATGTTGGTAATGAAAAAAAAAAGTAGAAATGAATCCATGTTGTAAGTTTATGATTAAGTCTAAATGGTTATTTCACATGAATAATGTATATTGAAAGCACGGGGTGACGCGTGGGATGGGAAAGGCAATTCCAGGTCCGCTCGACCGGGGTCCTCCGGTTGAGTGCCGGTCGTGTCCCTCGGTACTTGGGCGTGACAATCTTGGTATCAGAGCCTAAGGTTTCAAAAGAGTCCTAGGATGTCTCGGAGCCGTGTCTAGTGGATCCATTCTTATCGGTATGTTGTCAACCACATTGATAATTAGGGGGCTACACGGACATTTAGGAAATTACTCTTTTCATTGTTATTCTATATCGTGCGGTGAAATGGAGAGTTAAAATGTCCTTGCCTAATTCGTGCTTTGTTCCGAATATTTTCAGCAATGGAACCAAAGAAGAGAGCTCGACTCGGCCTTGAGGCCAATGCCACCCCAAGTGGGACTGTGAATCATGTACCTGGTAGTGCGGGTGAGAGTGACTCCCCGACCTTGAATTTGCCGGACCCTTCTAATCCAGATCAAAGAAATCCTATTCCTGCGGCGGCGGAGGGTGCTGCAACCCCTCCCGCTGACATTCCTGATCCCTCTACGGTCCCAGCTTCCGGTCCCGGTACGTCTGAGGGGGACCTCAGAGGAGCTATTCATATGTTAACTCAATTGGTGGCCGCTCAGGCCCAAACATCTCATGCTACCCCTGCGTCCTCCAGCGGATAGGGAGATTTTGCCGGCTCCAGAGTCAACCAGTTTCTGCAGTTGGCCCCTCGAGAGTTCTCAGGTATGGATCCATAGGCCGATCCATAGGATTTTCTTGATGAGATGTGCAAGACACTTCGGGTGATGAAGGCTACAGGGACAGAGGGGGTTGAGTTAGCTTCATACAGGCTGAGGGGAGAAGCATATTCCTGGTTCGAGATGTGGGAGGGTTCCCGTGGAGAGGGAAGTCCTCCGGCTAGATGGAGCGAGTTTGTGGACGCGTTCATGGATCACTTTTTGCCTGCCGAGACTGTGGCAGCCCGTGCTACTGAGTTTGAGGTCCTCAAGCAGGGCAGTATGAGTGTTTGGGAGTACCACATGGAGTTCGTGAGGTTGTCCAAGTATGCTCCCCAGTTAGTGTCGACCATGGATGCTCGAGTTCGACGATTTGTTCAGGGTCTCAGTCCTTTGCTTGTGAATGAGGCTGCTACAGCGGCTTTGCACTCGAACATGAATTATGGGAAGATTGTGGGGTTTGCCCAGGCTACGGAGGCTAGAAAGCTGAAGATACGGGCAGACAGAGAGAGTAGCAGTAGAGCCCGGTCGGTGGGTCATTCAGGGAGCGCAGTTTCAGTGGTGAGACCAGTTCAGGGGAGGGGGCCAACAGGGCCATCCCCGTTTTATGCTCAGTCTTCAGCCAGTGCACCGCCATCCGTACACTGTCATCAACCGAATAGTCTTTGGAGATCAGTACCCAACAGCAGGAGACCCCATCAGTCAGGTCGTTCCGGAAGAAGGTTCTAGCAGCAGGGAAGGGCTTTGTGCCCTCAGTGCGGAGGGTTCCATACTGAGGACTGTTACCTGAATTGCCCGTTATGATTCAGGTGTGGGGTGAGGGGTCATCTTCACCGAGACTGTCGTGCGCTCAGCCAGGGCATGGGTAGGGGGTTTGACCAGTCATCCGATTCTTCAGCCGCCACATCTTCAGTGCGTCCTCCAGCTCCAGTAGGGCGAGGTGTAATTAGGGGTGGGGCTTGTGGTAGAGGCGGACCCAGCCAATTTTATGCTTTGAGTGGTCACCAGAACGCGGAGGCTTCTCCAGATGTTGTCACAGGTATTCTGAATGTTCAAGCACTTGATTGCTATGCTCTTATTGATCCGGGATCCTCCTTGTCCTATGTTACCCCGTTTATTGCTTCAAGTTTTGGGATAAAACCTGAGCGGCTTCATGAGTCGTTCTTCGTACCAACTCCGGTTGGTGATTCTATCACAGCAGCGCGAGTCTATAAGAATTGTGTTGTCACGGTATGTGGTCGCGTTACCACGGCCGATCTTATTGAGATGGAGATGATAGATTTTGATATTATTATGGGAATGGACTGGCTTTAGTCGTGTTCTTCCAAGCTCGACTGCCAAACGAGAGTCAGGAGACTCGAGATTCCTAATGAGCCGGTTATTGAGTGGAAGGGGAATGGTGTGGTGCCGAAAGGTAGATTCATCTCCCGCCTTAAGGCCTCGAAGATGATTAAGAAAGGGTGTATCTATCATTTGGTCCGGGTCGCAGACACCGCTTCAGAAGTGTCGGCCCCCGAGTCCGTGCCAGTCGTGAATGAGTTTCTTGAAGTATTTCCGAACGAGCTTCCAGGGGTTCCACCAGATAGAGAGGTTGATTTCGGGATTGATGTACTACCAGATACGCAGCCAATATGTATCCCACCATACAGAATGGCGCCAGCAGAATTAAGGGAGTTAAAGGAGCAGTTGAAGGATTTATTAGATAAGGGGTTCATTCGGCTGAGTGTGTCGCCGTGGGGTGCTCCGGTTCTTTTTGTTAGAAAGAAGGATGGGTCGCTCCGTATGTGTATTGATTATCGGCAGCTCAATAAGGTCACTATCAAAAACAAGTATCCATTGCCTCGAATAAATTATTTGTTTGATCAATTGCAAGGTGCGAGGTTCTTCTCCAAAATTGGTTTACGGTCTGGGTATCATCAGTTAAAGATCAGGGAGCAGGATATTCCTAAGACCACCTTCAGGACTCGTTATGGTCATTTTGAATTTCTGGTAATGTCCTTTGGGCTGACCAATGCTCCAACAACTTTTATGGATCTTATGAATCGAATTTTTAAACCGTTGCTAGACTCCTTCGTGATTGTTCTTATTGATAACATCCTTGTCTACTCGCAGAGTTGGGAAGATCATGCTAATCACCTTAGAGCAGTCCTGCAGACTCTTTGTCATCACCACCTGTATGCTAAATTTTTGAAATGTGAGTTTTGGCTGGAATCAGTCGCGTTCTTGGGTCATGTTATTTCTAGAGAAGGGATTCAGGTTGATCCCCAGAAGATCGCAGCAGTGAAAGATTGGCCTAGACCAACGACCCCGATGGAGGTTCGCAGTTTCTTAGGACTAGCTTTGGTATTATCGGAGGTTTGTGGAGGGATTCTCCACCCTCGCCTCCCCATTGACTAAATTGACGCAGAAAGTAGTTAAGTTTAAGTGGTCCGATGCTTGTGAAAGGAGTTTTCAAGAATTGAAATTGAGATTGACTTCGGCACCAGTGTTAACATTGCCAGAAGGTTCAGAGGGATTTATGGTCTATTGCAATGCTTCAACGGTTTGTTGGGGTGTGTGTTCATGCAACGTGGGAAGGTCATAGCGTACGCTTCAAGGAAACTCAAGAATCACGAGGAGAATTATCCGATGCATGATTTGGAACTCGCAGCTGTGGTGTTTGCATTAAAACTTTGGCGGCATTATCTTTATGGAGTCCACGTTGATGTGTTCTCAGACCATAAGAGTCTTCAGTATTTGTTTAAGCAGAAGGAACTAAATCTGAGGCAGTGGAGGTGATTAGAATTGCTTAAGGATTATGATATGAACATCTTGTACCATCCAAGAAAGGCGAATGTGGTGGACGATGCTCTCTGTCAGAAATCCATGGGTAGTTTGGCTCATTTGGAAGCGGATAAGAGGCCCTTGGCTCGGGAAGTTTATCAATTGGCCAGTTTGGGGGTTTGTCTTTCGACCTCAGGCGAGGGGGAAGTTATGGTGCATAATAGGGCAGAATCGTCACTAGTAGCGGAAGTCAAGGAGAAGCAGTTTGATGATCCAGCATTGGCATAGTTGAAGAAGGCAGTTCTGAATGGCAAGATTTCGACCTTTTTGCTCGGCAGCAATGACGGAGTGTTGCGATGTCAGGGTAGGCTATGTGTTCCCGATGTAGATATTCTTCGGGGAAGGGTAATGGTAGAGGCTCATAGATCCCGATATTCGGTGCACCCAGGTTCTACGAAAATGTATCATGATCTCCGGGAAGTTTATTGGTGAGGCGGTATGAAGGCCATGTATCCAAATGTTCGATTTGTCAACAGGTGAAGGCCGAGCATCAGAGGCCCGGTGGGTTAACTCAACTTATGGAAATACCGACGTGGAAATGGGAGATGATCAACATGGATTTCGTGGTGGGGTTACCTCGCACTCAGCGCAAGTTCGACTCGATTTGGGTAATAGTGGACCGACTCACGAAATCAGCTCACTTCTTGCCAGTCCATTCCACCGATACTGCAAAACAGTACGCTCAGTTGTATATCAAGGAAATAATCAAGCTTCATGGCACTCCAGTTTCTATTATTTTGGATCGAGGGGCCCAGTTCACAGCTAACTTTTGGAGGAAATTTCAGCAAGGTCTGGGTACTCAGGTAAATCTCAGCACAGCTTTCCACCCACAAACATACGGGCAAGCGGAGCGGACTATTCAGATGCTTGAGGATATGTTGCGGTCTTGTGTTTTGGATTTCAAGGGTAGCTGGGATGATTACTTGCCGCTTATAGAGTTTGCTTACAATAACAGCTTTCATGCTAGTATTCAGATGGCCCCATTTGAGGCATTGTACGGGAGGAGATGTAGATCTCCGATCGGATGGTTTGAGGTTGGTGAGGCAGAATTGATAGGGCCAGATCTTGTGCACCAAGCTATGGATAGCGTTAGAGTCATTCAGGAAAGGATGAAAACTGCTCAGAGTCATCAGAAATCCTATGCGGATGTTCGTCGTAGATATTTAGAGTTTCAGGTAGATGATTGGGTGTTCTTGAAGGTATCCCCCATGAAGGGATTCATGCGGTTCGGAAAGAAGGGTAAATTGAGCCCAAGGTATGTCGGGATGTATCAGGTCGCTCAACGGATAGGACAGGTCGCGTATAGGCTGGAATTGCCCCCTGAGCTGTCATTAGTGCACCGGGTATACCACGTGTCTATGTTGAAGAAGGTAATTGGAGATCCTTCCGCCATCGTGCCAGTTGAGACCATTGAGGTTAGTGAAGAATTGTCGTACGAAGAAGTTCCGGTTGCCACTCTTGATAGGCAGGTCCGTAGGTTGAGGAAAAAAGAGATTGCTTCCGTTAAAGTGCTGTGGCGGAGTCTACGAGTCGAGGAGGCAACGTGGGAAACAGAGAAAGAAATAAAAAAAAAATACCCCCATTTGTTTGAGCAAGTGTAGTAGTGATCGTGCGAATCATGGTTCCAAGGCAATTTGATGTTGTATTCGGACTCGTGCCAAGGCACCCTGTTTTTCCTTCCTCTCCTAATTGCCTTATTGTTGTAATTTTCCAACGCGTGCTAAAACTGTACACGACGTTGCTTTCTAGGTTGTGTGCCACCTTTAGAGCAAATAAAAATTTTGTGAAACAATTGTGCTAAGTAAGTAATTAATAGTAGTGTAGATTGGTAAATGGTAAGTAAGTAAAATTGCCTATGATTTATTGAGGTGATTGAACTATATGGGATGCACTGAAGTGGCCCAAAACTATGTGCAAATTGTATGCCACTAATAGAGTCTTATGTTAAATGGTGAGCTGTATGCATTGGTCAAGGTAATTGAATATGTGCAAGTATTGAGGTGAGGAATGGTATACCTGTTGTAGGGATAACTAAATTTGTGTAATGATGCTTGGAAATGTGTTTCGGGGGCTCTCTGACAGGTAGATAGGCCTATATACACGGGAACCTCTAGTGAAATGTTCTGAAAATATTGAAGCTAGTGTAAATTGGGAAGTTGCATAAAATGATTTTTCCAAAATCCTCATTCGAGGAGGAATGATTTTTAAGGGGGAGAATGTAAAGACCCGTAAAATTTCTTGCTTAAAATAATGCCCGAATAAGTCCCCGAGTGGTTAACTCTGTGGAAATTCTTAAAACGGACCTTAATTTTTGAAAAAATACACCAGATTTGAAAGGACTTAATTTTTCCATAAATTGGGGGTTATGCGACGCACTATGCGATCGCATAACATTTATGCGGACCGCATAGTGGTCGCATACACGGGCAGGCCGCTGCCCAATTGATGGGGTGTTATGCGACGCATAATGCGGTCGCATAACGTGTATGCGACGCATAATGCGATCACATAATGTGTATGCGGACCGCATAGTGGTCGCATACCCGAAGAGAATGTTTTCAAAATTTGGCCCACCTGGGGGCCATTCTGCGGTCCAATATGCGGACCGCATGTCAGGAATGCGATCGCATTCCTGACCGCATATTCGACACGGTCTTTTAATTTTCTAAATTTTTATACCCGACCCCAGTTTCATTTAACCCCTGCCCCCTTTCATTTTAACAAGTTTTCTGAACAAATAGAGAGAAGGAAAGGAGAGTTCTTGAGAAAGGAAGTGATCCTTTCACCAAAGTAAATTTCAAGGTCTCTCAGGCCTGGCAATTCGAGTAATCCCTTCTTCCCCATTCTAGCAGGTAAGGGTTCCCAGCCCCTTTTCTTTCTTTTCTTTTAATTTTCTGATTTTTTTTAAACAAAGGGAGGGTTGGCCTGGATTGATTCTTAGAAATATTAGCTAAGACCTTGCATGCATGTTTAATAATGGTGCTAATCTAGTAAGAGGGAGTGGGTTGGGGAAAACTTCACAAAGATAGGGTTGGTAATCTAATGGGTTCACATAGTGCTTGACAAAATGCTTGAGAGAGTCCGAATTGCATGCATGACTTCAAATTCTGAGTTGAATATGTCTAATTGTGAACTAGATTGACGGTACTAGTCGGTTCAGTGGTTGTGGGTTAAAGTTGAAAAGGGAAACTCGACTCCAGGTATGTATGGCTAACTTTAATCTTGTAAAATCAATTGTGGTGTTTGAGCATACGGTACATGTATTGTTATAATATGTGCAACTGGTTGTCCGAATTATGTGATGTGTGAAGTGTAATACTTGTCCGTCTTTAGTTGACCACCATACTACCACGTTATGAAAAATGGTGCTAACAGGATAATAAATCCAAGAGTATGAGTGTATATGCTAAAAGCTATGTAAAGAAGTTGTATTCTTATTGCTGAAATCTTCTGTGATTGAACTGTGAATTGTCATCATTGGCATGAGAAGTAATTGTCAGGTGGGATCGGGTTGCGCGCCGCAACAGGGGAGATAAGGGTGATATGTAAGAAGTGATAAGGGTGTGATTGTAATTGTAAGGTGGGATCGGGTTGCGCGCCGCAACAATTGTCAGGTGGGATCGGGTTGCACGCCGCAACAGGAGGAATAAGGGTGAGATATGTGGAGGGACTTGGATGGAATTGAAATTGTGATTTTTGATAAGGTGAAACTTGTGGAACTTCCATTGTATATCTTTCTATGTCTTGTGCAGTAGTTGTGCGACTCTCTATCTATCGGTTGCCTATGCATTATTGAGTTTACTAGAGTAAAGTTTGTTCATGCATACCAGTGCAATTCAAATGTACTGACGTCCCTTTTGCCGGGGGAGCTACATTCTTGTGATGATTGTAGGTGGTTCTATAGCAGGTATTTCAACACACCGACAATAGTGCCTCCCCCTCGTCCTATTAGCGATTTTGGTGAGCCCCTCTTCTCTCGGGGCCTAGTGTGGCTCATGACATCTTTCCTCCCGGATTCTTACTTTGGTACTTGTGTAAGGTATAGCCGGAGCCTTGTTACCGAAAATTATTGTATAACTCCATTGTACTCTTAGAGGCTCAGTAAACGAAATGTGGGTAGTGTACATGTGTATTTTGGGTAAGTGATGGTACGGTTCAGAATCGTAATCCACGCTGGAAAATGTTGTATGTATTTTGTAAGTATTTAGTATCATATGTTGGTAATGAAAACAAAAAGTAGAAATGAATCCAAGTTGTAAGTTTATGATTAAGTCTAAATGGCTATTTCACATGAATAATGTATTTTGAAAGCATGGGGTGACGCGTGGGATGGGAAAGGCAATTCCAGGTCCGCTCGACCGGGGTCCTCCGGTTGAGTGCTGGTCGTGTCCCTCGATTTTGGGGTGTGACAATAAGGATGGAGGTATCCATATGATTGAGATAGAAGATGATTAGGATCCCGAGGGATCAATCGGGTTAATCGTAGAAGGTGATGATCCAAAGAAACGAGAAGTCACCCTCAACCCAATCATAGTCCAGATTCAACCATCTAGAGATGTTGAGGTAAATATGTCCGTACCACTTGAGTTTGAAGCAGCGCCACCTGTAAAGACACCAGTGCCGATTGAAGTTGAGTTTGTGTCTCCGGCAAATGCACCCGCACCATTTGAGGTTGCAGTGTTGCCACCCAAGGCACATGTTCCATTCGAAGTAAGGATAGCCGCACCAATTCCAGTGGCGATGTCGACTATGCCATCTTTCTACTCGAACGCTTTCCCTTGGGACTATACTGCCGAGGCGAGAAGGAAAGGCAAGAGCAGGTCTGATGAAGTTGTCGCAACACAAGGTATGTCGAGAACTGGTAGAGTCTATACCCCTGAGCATCTGGCTGAGTCAAGAAAGAAAACTTCCAACCGGCCTCCCCTCATTGAAACAAGTTCAGATGACCTTTGGAGGAAAGTACAGGCTAAGGAGTATTCAGTCGTCGACCAGCTGAACAAGACACCAGCACAAATATCCATCCTCTCTTTGCTGCAGAATTCTGAGACGCACCGAAGTGCTCAGTTGAAGGTGTTGAGTGAAGCGTATGTACCAAACCACATCACTAGCGGGGAAATGGCCAATATGGTGGGCCAAGTGTTGGAGAGTCACAAGATCACCTTCCATGAAGATGAGTTACCACCCGAGGGATTGGGACACAACAAAGCGCTGCACATCAACGTGCAATGTGAAGATCATTTCATCATGAGGAGTTTGATAGATGGAGGTTCCAGTCTTAACATTTATCCATTGATAACATTAAAGAAATTGCGTAAAGGACTGCACGAGATAAGAGAGGGAGCGATCAACGTAAAAGCCTTCGATGGTTCTCAAAGGTCTATTGTTGGGGAGATTAGTCTATGTCTACAGATGGGACCGACTTGGTTCGAAGTGGACTTCCAAGTGATAGACGTCCCGACATCTTACAATATGTTGTTAGGGCTACCCTGGATCCATGTTGCTAGGGCTGTAGCGTCAACACTGCATCAGGCGGTACAATTCGAGTGGAACCACCAAGAGGTGATTATTCACGATGACGGTAGAAATCATATTTATGATCGCCAGACTATCCCGGTCATCGATGGAAGAAGAAAGCTTGGTGGAGGAAATGACCACCACATTGAACGGGTCAATGCTATCGACAAGGACAAGTGATGGGATAGTAAGATCGAGAGCATCCTGAAATGGAAGGGGTACGATCCAGGGAAAGGGCTCGGTAAGAACCTCCAAGGGATCACAAGGCCCATCAAGCTCAAGAAACATGGTACTACTTTCGGTCTGGGGTATGAATACACCTGGGAAGAATTCAACGACTGGTCACCACCGTGGCACGGTCCCTACTACCCTTTGGAGCAGCCAATACCTTATCTGGAACAGACCTTAAAGAAGGCCAACATTGTCTATGGATCAGACGAAGAGGAAGCACTTGCAGCAATGAGGAATTTGTTCCTAGAGGACGACGATATGGATTGTTGTGTTGTTCTCGAGGAGGAGGGGGATGAAGGCCCTTCCATACAGGTTGTAAGCGAGGGGACATATCTCAAGAACTAGTATATCGGGACCACCAAAGCCCGACGAGCCTCGGGGTAGCAAGGCTAAAACAAGCATTACTTACTGTTTTATTTACTGAATGATTTTTTCCTTTTCTGCATTTTCAATTCCCGCAATAAGATCCTCAATGTGCAAAACTATTATGCAATTTATCAAAGCATCTTATAATTTTCCCTTACAAATCCGATACTTATTGTTACTGTTTTTCTCTTATTACTTTATCTATACAACATTACTATTACTTGTCTTGATGAACCGATGACTGTGACGTGCAACGAGACGACGCAGCAAACAGACATTGATTCAGATGAAGATGATATACCCGATGAGATAGTTAAAGAGGTCAAAAACTTTGAAAACAGACCTAAGTCCAACCTGGATGAGACTGAGGTTATAAACCTGGGAGATTCAGAAAACGTCAAGGAAACACGGATCAACATTCACTTGTCACCATCCGAAAAGAAAGAATACACAGAGTTTCTAAAGGAGTATGAAGACATATTCGCCTGGTCGTATGACGACATGACTGGTCTAAGTACGTCCATTGTGGCTCACAAGTTGCCAACCAATCCGACATGCTCGCCGGTAAAACAAAAGCTCAGAAAGTTCAAACCTGGCATGAGTTTGAAAATCAAAGAAGAAATTACCCAAGCAGATCAATGCCAAAGTTCTCCGAGTAGTTGAATACCCGACATGGTTAGCCAACATTGTACCTGTGCTGAAGAAAAACGGGAAGGTCAGAGTCTGTGTCGACTACCGGGATCTCAACCGGGCTAGTCCGAAAGATGACTTCCCCTTGCTAAATATACACATTATAATTGACAATTGCGCCAAGCATGAATTACATTCATTTGTGGATTGCTTCGCTGGTTATCATGAAATTTGGATGGATGAAGAAGATGCTGAGGAAACGACGTTCATTACGCCTTGGGGAGTGTACTATTACAAGATGATGTCGTTCGGCCTAAAGAATGCAGGGGACACCTACATGAGGGCTATGACAACCATATTCCATGACATGATTCACAAGGAGATCGAGGTATATGTGGATGACGTCATTATCAAATCAAAGAAAGTTGCTGACCACATGGAGGATTTGAGGAAGTTCTTCAACAGGTTGCGAAAATACAATCTGAAGCTGAACCCCGCGAAGTGTGCATTCGGGGTTCCTGCTGGGAAGTTGTTGGGATCCATTGTCAGTCGCCTGGGAATAGAATTGGATCCGTCAAAGGTCAAAGCCATTCAGGAACTACCACCGCCAAAGAACAAGAAAGATGTTATGAGCTTCTTGGGGAGGCTTAATTACATCAGCCGATTTATAGCACAATCTACAGTCATCTGTGAGCCGATCATCAAGATGCTGAAAAAGGACGCCGCAACTAAGTGGACCGAGGATTGTCAAAAGGCTTTCGACAGAATCAAAGAGTATATGTCAACACCGCCGGTCTTGGAACCACCTGAGCCATGTAGACCCCTGCTACTCTACCTTGCCGTACTAGATAGAGCATTCGGTTGCGTTCTTGGGAAACATGATGAAACATGGTGAAAAGAGCAAGCCATCTACTATCTTAGCAAGAAGTTCACTACGTACGAGGCCCGGTATTCTTTATTGGAACGCACGTGCTGCGCTTTGACTTAGGTCGCGCAGAAGCTGGGGCACTACTTCTGTTCCTAAATGACATATCTCATATCAAGGATGGATCCACTAAAGTACATCATTCAGAAGCCTATGCCCACTGGTAAGCTAGCCAAGTGAAAAATCCTGCTGAGGGAGTTCGACATTATCTACGTGACTCAAAAATCAGTCAAGGGACAGGCATTGGCAGACCATCTTGCTGAGAATCCCGTGGACGGAGAATACGAACACCTGAAAACGTATTTTCCTAATGAAGAGGTGTCATTCGTTGGAGAAGACATTGCGGAATCCTACGACGGTTGGAGAATGTTCTTTGACAGAGAGTAAACTTCAAGGGAGTCAGTATTGGAGCAGTCCTCGTATCAGAGACCGGCAAGCATTATCCAGTATCCGCATAACTCAAATTTCCATGCACCAACAACATGGCTGAATATGAGGCCTGCATCTTAGGGCATAACATGGCCATTGACATGAACGTTCAGGAGTTTTATGTGATTGGTGACTCAGACTTATTGGTACATCAGGTACAAGGAGAATGGGCAACCAAGAATTCCAAGATATTACCCTATCTACATCATGTTCAAGAGTTGAGAAAGACTTTCACAAAGATAGAATTCCGGCATGTCCCCAGAATCCAGAATGAGTTCGCCGATGCATTGGCTACTCTGTCGTCTATGATTCAGCATCAAGAAAAAAACATCATTGATCCCATTCCAGTGAAAATCCATTATCAGCCGGCTTACTGTGCCCATGTCGAAGAAGAAGTAGACGGAAATCCTTGGTTCCATGACATCAAGGAATACTTGGCAAAATGAGAATTCTCGGAGCTTGCAAATGCCACTCAGAAACGCACACTTCGGAGATTGTCTAACAAATTCTTTCGTAGAGGAGGAATCCTGTATAGGAGAACTCCCGACTTGGGATAATTAAGGTGTGTCGATGCAAAAGAAGCATCAGAACTACTGGAAGAAATTCATGTTGGGACCTGCAGTCCACATATGAATGGGTTCGTATTAGCAAAGAAGATACTCTGAGCTGGTTACTTCTGGATGACTATGGAAACGGACTGCATCCAGTACATCCAAAAATGCCACCTCTGTCAGATGCATGGAGATATGATAAAGGTACCTCCGAGTGAGCATAATGCAACAAGTTCCCCGTGGCCGTTTGTCGCCTGCGGCATGGACGTCATAGGACCAATCGAGCCTGCCGCCTCCAACGGACACAAGTTTATTCTAGTCTCCATTGATTACTTTACTAAATGGGTCGAAGCAGCCTCCTACAAAGCAGTTACCAAGAAAGTTGTGGCCGATTTCGTTTGCGACCGCATTGTTTGCAGGTTCGGAATGCCATAGTCAATCGTCACCGATAATGGTTCCAATCTCAACAATGACTTAATGAAAGCTATGTGTGAAACTTTCAAGATCAAACACCAAAATTCCACAGCCTATCGACCTCAAATGAATGGAACCGTAGAGGCCGCCAACAAAAAACATCAAGAAGATACTAAGGAAGATGATAGAAAGGCACAAGCAGTGGCACGAGAAGTTGTCATTCGCCTTATTGGTATATCGCACCACGGTAACCTTTTGAAACTCATCCCTAGCACTTCACTTCACTCCTAGATTCTTAAGTTCCACCCCCTCAGTGTGAGAACTGCTTTGGGAACCTCCTGAGTTCCCTCTGAACTTTGACTCACTGAGGCTGGTATTTCCACACTGCACATGTTTAACTCTTGGTTACTATGTCTGGGTGTGAGCACTGCCCGGGAGACCCTGTGGTCCTTAGGGAACTTTAACACACCCGGACTATGAAAGGCTATGAAACACTAAAGGCATTGAGGTTTGGAGGATCTGGGCCTAAGTGAAGTCTCCCTATAGAAGTAACTTCTTATTTTTCTTTGGTTATGTAATTCATAACTCCTGCCTTGTAATAATTTGTAAACAAATATTTGGGGATGGACAGTGAAAAGGGGAGGGTAGTTACATAGGTTAGCTCTACTAATGGGTAGAAACAATGCCTTAGGTTTATATTTCCTATGTATGCATTAGAATTCATGCTTAGGGCTCACTGCATTCCAAGCATGCCATAGATATCATGCTCTTAGGTTTACTGTTTCAGCATCTTATTTGGCCACGATCACCACTTAGAAATCCTGTTTCTAGGCTAAGTAATAATATTAACCCAACAACTATTGATTTTGCATTAGAAATCATGTTCCTTAGGTTCTGATGATACTGTTTCAACATGTTCATCCTCATGTCATTTAGGAAAAATCCTGTGTTAGAATATGTACTTTGCATTACATTATACGCTGCCATTTACACCTAAGAATCATGTATTAGGCTTAACAAACTAATGAACAAGTGTTTTTGTGAAACTGCGATGTTCTGCCTTAAGACAAATGCGTAATAAATAAGTCCTTCTACATTTTTTCTAAACACGTTCTGATACTGTAACATTCATGCATTAGAATATCATGTTTAGGTCTTGCATCATTATGCATTTTCTTTGCATTAGATACCATGCTCCTTAGGATTGAGTTTGTATTCGTTTAAGCACCCCTAGACTGAATATGGATAAAACAGACTCATCCACGTTCAGTAACTATTTCCTAAAATCTGGACATTTAGAACAGTACGACTTGAACAACGTTCTATAGTAATTGGTACGCCCAGGCAAGCCTTAGGTGCTAAACCTGTTAAAAATTGAAAGTATGCTCCTTTATACCTGCTGCTTGACTATTAACAGGTTAAAATCAGTAGGTAAGAAACTGATAAAATTCCTTATCTGAATTCAGTAATAAAGCTGCCTCACTATTGCATTCTAGCCTATATATCATGCCTTAGGATTCTGAAGTTCATAAGACCTTACATGTGTTTGAGTCGTGCTAATTATGTGCATAATATGTGGAGGAATACTTGGGCCTCGTATCTGCTCTTATTTGTTTTCCCCTTATATGCAGTCCTAATTATCGTTGTTTGTCGCTTAGGATCTTGTCCTTTAAACCTAGCGGGTCAGCCTAGGACTTCGTTTTAGAATAGTAGTCCTAGCCTCCTCCGGGACTGATAGGATGGGACTTGTAATAGCACGCAATAGATCTTGTGACCAAACTCGTGCTTTAATCACCTTTACAGGCAGGAAAGGGTAGAATATGGATATGATGATCGGTGCGCTAAAACCACGTGTAGCCCCTCTTTGATGAGTGTCTATCGGGTATTGCATTGATGTGATCCATATTATGTTAAACCTAGGATATCCCTCCTTTAAATATTATATCAGTTCTTTTCCTTTCCAAAATTCAATAACTTGAACACTTGTTTGAAATCCCCTATTACTTGAGCCCCTCTACCTATTATTTGTTAATTGCACGAATTCACAAAACTATTTGGCCGGGAACCACATTTGTGGATCTTGAGGGGTGCCTAATACTTTCCCCTCGGGATAATTTCAAGCCCTTACCCGAGCTCTGATGACGCAAACTAGTTTCATGAGTTAATTACTCTAGGTTCCCTAATGCACCTTAAAAATCGTTAGGTGGCGACTCTTCTCTTTTAATAACCATTTTCTTTTAAAAGAGTTGTCAGAATGTCATAAACCCGATCTCTGCGAGGAAAAAGGGGGCACGATAGCTGGCTCTTTTGAGATCTCGATAATCGACACAAACCCTGGCCTTTCCATCACTCTTCGGAAATGGCTAACCATGTTGGATATTCAACCACCCTGAGGACCTTGGCCTTGATTTTCTTAGTAACATCCTCCTTGATTTTCAGACTCATGTAAGGCTTGAACTTCCTGAGCTTCTGCTTCACTGGTGGACACATTGGGTTTGTGGCCAACTTGTGAGCCACAATAGATGTACTTAATGTCGCGCCCCCCCTTTTTCCTCTCCTTTCGGATCGGTCGGGGTTTTTGACATTATTGGGACAACTCGTTTCCTTTTGGGAAAGGGATATAAGGAATTTTGAAGAGTCACCACCTAACAAATTAAGGTGCGTTAGAGCACCTATTAAGGTTACAATAATACTAATTGAATAACCAGAGATTGGGTAAGGTCTTGAAATTACTCAAGGGAAGGTGTTGGGCACCCCTCAAAGTCAACCACTGTGGTTCCCGGCCAAACAAGCCTTGTGAATTTAAACAAGTAGCAAATAAGTAATTAAAGCATATATACGTAAACAAATAAAGGTTTTGAAAAGATTCACAGTCTAAGCACACATATGTGATAAAGTATATGCTTGTGGTCTTGGATTATAGGAGTGAAAGCATATGCTTAAGAACACCCTCGTTCTTTTATTTCTCCTTTGCTAATTCAGCCCTGAGAGCATTCCGCTCAGCTTCAACCTCAATCACACGAGACTTCAAACGAAGGATCTCCATATCCTTGATCTCGCTTTCCTGCACCAGAGTTCTAACTTTGCTGTTGACTTGCTGCTTCCTAGATGAACCAGGTTCATCCACAGGAACATTGACATTGTAATCACATGACAACAAAGTTTCCTTCCCAAAATAATCCTTGGTAGTCGCCATTTCAGCCTTCTTCGCATGAACCCCATGTGCAAGCACAACTATCAGAATAAATCCATATGGGATTGCATGTGTTTTGGTTCCATTCACAACTCTGTCCAAATGTTGGATGATGAAAGCAGGCCAATTGATTTGCTTTCCCCTGTACAAGCATTCCATCAAGGTCAGATCCATATAATTGGCAATGTGCCTTCTTTCTTGTCTAGGCAGTAGGAGCTTGATGACGAACTCGAAGAATAGCTTGTGTTCTGGCTTCATTTAACTCTTGTAGACCGGCCTGGGTTCAATCCCCTTCTCATTATCACTGAAGAATCTGGTGATGTTAATTGCTGAGGCCATCCTATCTAGACAAGGCCATCTCTGCCTCGTGTAGTCCTCATATCCCTCAGCTGGTATGTTCAGAATAACACCCAGTTTTTTATCATCAAAGGAAACTTCAATTCCTTTTACCATTGATGTGACCCTACCGTCCTTGACAATGGCATTTCCCATGAATTCCACCAATTCAGCCCTTGCCAGCCTTCCTTCCATGTGAAGAACCACGTCCTTCCAGCCGTGCACCTCCAGAGTTTCCAGCAAATATTGCATTCCAGGCTCATCTAGATCCTTCATCAGCTTACCCTTCATAATTGTTCTTTTTCCAAACATGGTAACTCTGTCAGTCACCTCTCCTATTTCCCTCTCCTCCTCTCCACTCCAGTCTGCATCATTATCTCTCTTCACAACCTTCATTTTCTTTGCCTTGGACCTGGTCTTTTTCATAGTACTTGGAGTTGCGGCGGACACAACAACTGACTTCTTTGAAGAAGCCTTAGCCTTTTTGGGTTTTGGTGTCCCAACCTCAACTGGAGCAATCTGCTCCACTTGTTGGACCAGGTCCAACGTCTCCTCTTCAATAACAACAGCCTCAACATGCTCTCCAACTTTCGTTTTTCCCTTTGTTGCCCTCTTCTTCTTTCTCTCTTGCAGAGCCTTTTCAAATTTCTCTTCTTCATATCTCACTGTGATACGAGTAGCTCGTACTTTTGGAGCAGAAACACCAGCAGCTTCAGAAACTTTCCTTTTCTTTGAAGGAACTGGGTGAGTTGCCTTCTTGGACTTCTGAGTCCTCCTTTTCTTGGGGTTATAGGACTCCCCCAGTTTCTTCAGCCTTTCAGCCAATGTTTCCTCCCCAGATGAAACAGGTTCACCTGTGCCTTTCTTCAAGCTTGCAAGACATGTTGCACCCTCCTCAACTATAATTCCCCCTAACTCTGTGACGTTTTCTCCAACACTTTCAGGAATAGGACCATATATAACGAGCGTGGTACCATCCTCCCCAGATCCCCTCTCAACTTCTTTTTCCTCTCTCTCAAGAATTATTTCTTTCCTACCACCCCTCTGCCTACTTGGCACTTCAACATCAATAACAGACCCAACCAACACGAACCTTTTATGAGTAGAAGCAACTTCAGAATTACCTTTCTCAAAACTGGTTGAACCAGGTGCGTCTTCCTCGATGGCTGATTTAAAAGATTCACTGGACGAATCTGTCTCAGAACCTTTGTCCGCTTCAATAAGATCCTCCAAGAATTTTGCCCTAGTCCGAGAAGCAACAGATTTCCAGGCAAGAACTTTGACACGACGATTCTTGGGGGCAGGAGTGGGGTTTGGAGTAGGTTCAGGAATGGGTGTATTTTCAGGGGTTGATGAAATTTCTGGTGATTGAGAATTGTATACATATGGAGAATTGGATACAGATTCAGAATTTTCTCCATCGTAATCATGATTAGGTGATGAATTAGAAGAAGAAGCAGGTGGTGGTGAAGACATGATTATGTGTTGTTAGGAAGAAAAGGCGAGTAAGCAGTTTTGGTTTGTAGAATGAGTTGAACGTGGTTCGACGGTTGCTTTATGAAGATGAGAGTAATGATGACCCTTATATAAGATGTGGCTAAGGAGATTACAACGTGCAGAATGTGTACTCAAGTAGGAGTCTAATCGCTGAAGGACTGGCATGGATTAGACATTTAATTTCCCCCTAAAACTAAGCTAATTAAGTGAAGATGGGACTTATTGAAATTGGTTCAATTTGGGTAAGTACGAAGTATTTAAATTTGAACCAATTATGGAAAGAATCCTGCTCATGTATGACAGTAATTGAATAAATATATATGGAGAAAAGTACGTACCTCGTCAGTCAGATGAATCAGCATGGATGAACCAGGTACATCCTGTTAGAAATCTTTAAATTGCCTCAATTTACAAAGATAGATAAACATCATTAGTATCCAGGGAATCATATTAATACATGGAAAAAGAGTATGGCAATAAAGACATGGTGTTGAGAAATTATCAATCTGATTAAGTACCTGATTAAAATTTTCTAGCCAATTTTTTTCCTTTTTTTCAGTTTTTTTTCCTATCAGGTGATCTTAATCATCCCTAATTCCAACTTGTTTCTCTCAAAATTCTCCTTACTAAGTGCTTTAGTGAATATATCAGCAATTTGATGATCAGTAGCACAAACTTTGATTGAGATCATTTTTTTTACATAGTTATCCCTTAGGAAATGGTGCCTTACATCTATGTGCTTAGTCCTCTTGTGATGAACCGCGTTCTTCGTCATACTAATAGCACTAGTGTTATCACAGAAAATAGGAATGCATCCCACATCAATACCAAAATCTATGAGTTGTTGCATGATCCATAGCAACTGGGCACAGCATGAGGCTGCAGCCACATATTCAGCCTTAGCAGTAGACAAGGCTACTGAATTTTGTTTCTTGGTGGCCTAAGAAACAAGGAAGGAGCCCAAAAAGTGAGCCATGCCTGAGGTACTTTTCCTGTCAACCAGGAAACCTGCATAATCAGCATCAGCATATCCTACAAGGTCGAAATTACCACCTTTAGGATACTAAAGGCACAAATCAGTGGTGCCTTTCAAATATCTCAAAATTCTCTTCACTGCAGTGAGGTGGGACTCCTTTGGACTTGCCTGAAACCTAGCACATAGTTCCACACTGAACACAATATCTGGTCTGCTGGTACTGATATATATTAGAGACCCAATCATTCCTTTGTATACCTTCTGATCAACGGATGAACCAGGTTTATCCATATCCAATTTTTTAGTTGTGGCTATGGGGTGTCTATTTCCTTTGAATCCTCCATCTTGAACTTCTTGAGGAGTTATTTCACATGCTTTTGTTGATGAATCATTGTTCCATGTGGGTTTTGCTTTATTTGTAAGCCTAAGAAGAAGTTTAGCTCACCCATCATATTCATTTCAAATTCACTCCCCATTAGTGTAGCAAATTCCTTGCTAAGCTTTTCAGTGGTTGCCCCGAATATGATATCGTCAACAAATATTTGCACAATCAGAAGATCCTTCCCCTTTTCCTTTAGGAACAAAGTACTGTCAATTTTGCCTCGTTTGTACCCATGTTCCAGCAAGAATTTTGACAATCGCTCATACCATGCTATAGGTTCTTGTTTGAGACCAAAGAGCCTTGTCAAGTTTATATACATGATCAGGTGACTCTGCTTTCAAAACCTGGAGGATGTTTGACAAATACATCTTCCTTCAAATATCCATTGAGAATGGCACTCTTAACATCCATCTGATGGAGAGTGAATTTCATATGTGCAGCAAATGCTATAAGAAGTCTGATTGCCTCCAATCTTGCCACAGGAGCAAAGGACTCATCATAGTCAATTCCTTATTCTTGACTATACCCTTGAACAACTAGAATTGCCTTATTTCTTGTAACAGTTCCATCCTCAACGAGCTTGTTCCTAAAGACCCACTTCCTGCCAATTACTGATATGTCTAGTGGCTTGGGTACCAAGTGCCATACTTGACTTCTTTCAAACTAATTCAGCTCCTCTTGCATGGCATTTACCCAATCAGCATCTTGTAGGGCTTCACCAATGTTCTTTGGTTCGATTAAGGATATGAAGGCATCAAACACACACAGATTTTTCAAGGAAGCTCTTGTTTTGATTCCGGATGACAAATCTGTTATGATGTTCTCAAGAGGGTGAGAACTCTGATATCTGTGTGGTTTGAGTACTAGTAGTTCATTTCTGGATAGTTTCATGTTTTTTTGTTGTTGAGGAACAGGATCAGGGCCAGGATTCACATGTTGAGTTCCCCCTGTCATGTTGCTTGGGGTAGTTGGACCTGGTCCATCACCTGTTCCATCTTCCAAGGCTGCTTCAATGTGTTCACTGCTTCTCACCAGTCCAAGCTCCTCATCTTCTAGTTTATCAAAGAAAGAGTGTTAGTTTCATCAAAGACAACATGCACACTCTCCTCTACACACACAGTTCTTTTATTGTACACTTTATAGGCATTACTATGTGATGAATATCCCAAAAGTACTCCCTCGTCACTTCTGGGATCAAATTTACCTAAAGAATCTTTGCCATTATTGTGCACATAGTATTTACATCCGAAAGCCCTAAGATGGGATATGTTGTGCTTTCTCCCTTTAAGTAATTCATAGGGAGTCCTCTCTACCAGTGGCCTGGTCGTACATCTATTGATTATATAGCAACCAGTGTTTATTGCTTCTGCCCAGAAGTTGTGAGGTAGTTTGCTAGAAAGAAGCATGGTTCTTGCCATGTCTTCAAGAATTCTATTCTTTCTATCCACAACCCCATTTTGCTGTGGGGTTCTAGGGGCAGAGAAGTTGTGATTGATACCATGTTCATCATAGAGCTCAGCAAACTTAGCATTTTCAAATTCAGTACCATGGTTAGATCTTATTGATGCTAGTTGATGTCCTAACTGATTTTGAGTTTTCTTAACAAATGCGATGAACATATCAAATGCTTCATCCTTAGATGCCAGAAATAAGGTCCACGTGAACCTTGAGTAATCATCAACTAACACCATCACATATTTCTTACCACCTCTGCTCAGAGTTCTCATTGGACCACACAGATCCAGATGAACCAGTTCCAACGTCCTGGTGGTACTGACCATTTTCTTACTTTTGAATGAGGATCTTACCTGCTTCCCCCTTGCACATGCCTCACAAACTTTGTCTTCCTTGAACTTAATGTTAGGGAGTCCCACCACTAAGTCCTTAGAGACTAATTTGTTAAGCTGATTTAGACTTGCATGTCCAAGTCGTTTGTGCCAAAGGAGGGGATCACTGTCCAAAACACTTAAGCAAGTGAGTTCATTTTCAGACGGTGTGGACAAGTCTATGGCATAGATATTATTCATTCTCTTTCCCTGCAAAACAATCTTGTCAGTAAGCAAGTTAATCACAAAACATTTTGTGGAAGTGAAAGCAACCAGGTTACCTCTGTCACACAATTGTGACACACTGATCAGGCTATATTTCAAGCCATCTATCAAGTACACATGTTCGATGGAACGTGTGTCATCCTTACCTACTTTTCCAACCCCTATAATTTCACCTTTCTTTCCATTTCCAAAGGAGACATTTCCTCCTTTGAGGTTTTCAAGTGAAAGGAACTGTTCCTTGTTCCCCGTCATATGCTTTGAGCAGCCACTATCCAAAAACCAAATTTGGCTGCTTCCTCTCACTTGTACCTACAAAAGGAAATCAGGGGTTAGTTTTAAGAACCCAAACTAGTTTGGGTCGTTTTCTATGAGAGAATGGATGAATCAAATTTTTTCTGGCCCAATTTGGTAGCCAGTTTTTCTTTTTGACAAACCTCTCATTTTTTCGACTGGCCTGCTCTTTTGCAGTACACTCATATTGTTAGTGGCCAATCTTACCACAATGGGTGCAAATTTTATTTTCAGGAAGAGAGAGATACTTGCTTTTGGGATCCCACTTGGGCAATTGACTCCCAAAACCAAGCCCCTTCCAGTTGCTACTATGATTCTCTAGAAGCCATGTCAAGGCATCAGAGGATTGATTCCATTTATAGGCTCTGATACCAATTGATATTTTAGACGTCAATACCACACAAGAATATAGGTTAATTGTGTGGTATCCAATTTTTCGAGTGATGTCTCACAAGAAGAACCTGGTTCTTCTTTGTGTTCCAATTTCTACTGGTGCGGAATAATAAAATCAGTAAAGTAAAAACACAGAGATTTTTACGTGGAAAATACCTGGCTCAAAAGGTGAAAAAAACAACGACCTACTTCTCAGTAGGATTTGCTCAAACTCTTCACTAAAAACTCTAAGCCAAACGGACTTACAAAATAAACTCTTTTGTAATCCTAGGACTAACTCTAATCCTTGTATCAACTAGCCTCTAGATAATTTCTACAAGCTTCAAGTTAACTCTAACTTGAACAATGTGTACCTATTACAATTGCTTCTAAGAAAGCTGATAAGATACAATATTAAAACTCCTACTACAATCAACTAGACTCAATACACAAACGATGGAACTGGTTCTTCTAGCTGATCTGTAGCCTTTGTATCGCACACCAAATCTACTTGCAAAATAACTCTTGGAATTTTGCTTTCAGATCTTGATTCACTTTAGTACTTGTGCATCTCGTCTTCCAGCAGAAATACTTTGAGTATTTATAGAGTCAGTAGTTGAGTTTGTCGATCAATTCTAGTTCAACTCTTATTGGGAGAAATAATTTGAATTAAACTCAACTTCCTTCCTTTGTTACTCTCCTTGCTGAATTCAACTTCTATTCTCTCATCAGTTTGCAACCTTTTCGCATTAGGAGACAATCTCTTGGTTCATTGATAAGTCACAATCACAAATATCTCTTATGCATATACGGTTCTTGTGCCGGCTATTCAGTTCCAAGATGTGTGCTCTGATGGACCTGGTTCAACTGGTCAGCCTTTGTCAATCTTTAAAACTATGCAGTGACATGGGTCAAAAAATTCCCCCTTTTTGATGATGACAAACTCTATGCTTAATCATGTACACACTTCAAACACTTTGTACAAATTTAAGCATTAATCATAGAGAAACAAGTTTCATTAGGTTATAAATATCCTTTTCCCATCTATGAGGGCTAGTTGCTCATAACGGCCCTTTATCCATTATGCGTCATTGAGCTCAACTTCTTGTATGATTCTTAAGGAAGGAATCTTTACTTTGGCAGGTATAACAGCTTCCGTTCCGTAAACCAGTAAGTAAGGAGTTGCCCCGGTTGATGTACGGACTGTGGTGCGGTATCCCAGTAAGGCAAATGATAACATTTCGTGCCATTTTTTGTGCTTTTCTATCATATTTCTCAATATCTTCTTGATGTTCTTGTTGGCGGCTTCTACAGCTCCATTCATCTGAGGTCTATAGGCTGTGGAATTCTTGTGCTTGATTTTGAAAGTATCGCACATGGCTTTTATCAGATCACTGTTGAGATTGGAGCCGTTGTCGGTGATGATTGACTCTAGAACTCCGAACTGACAAATAATACGATCGCGGACAAAGTCTTCCACGACTCTTTTAGTCATTGCTTTGTAAGATGTTGTTTTGAACCACTTAGTGAAATAATCAATAGCTACCAAGATGAACCAATGTCCATTTGAGGTTGTTGGCTCGATTGGTACAATGACGTCCATTCCCCAAGTGGCGAATGGCCAAGGTGAGCTTGTTGCATTGAGCTCATTTATTGGTACCCTTATCATATCTACATGTACCTGACATTGATAGCATTTCTGAACATACTGGATGCAGTCCGTTTCCATGGTCATCAAGAAGTAACCGGATCTGAGTATCTTCTTGGCCAAACAAAACCATTCATATGTGGGCCGCAAGTCCCAACATGTATCTCTTCAAGTAGTTTTGGAGGCTTCGTTTGCATCGACACATCTCAATAATCCCAAATCGGGAGTTCTCCTGTAAAGGGTTCCTCCGCTGTGAAAGAAGTTGTCGGACAATCTTCGGAGTGTGCGTTTCTGGGTGTGATTTGTAAACTCTAGGTATTATCTCTTTGACAAATACTCCCTGATATCATGGAACCATGGTTATCCGTCTTCCTCTTCTTCAACATGGGCACAATATGCTGGCTGGCTATGGATCTTCACTAGAAGAGGAGCAATGAAGTTCTTGTCTGGATGTTGTATCATGGATGATAGAGTGGCTAATGCATCAGCGAACTCGTTCTGAATTCTGGGGACGTGCCAAAATTCTGTCTTTGTAAACCTCTTTCGCAATTCATGAACATGGTGCAGATACGGTAGTATCTTAGAATTCTTGGTAGCCCATTCTCTTTGTATCTGGTGTATAAGAAAATCTGAATCGCCAATTACCAACAGCTCCTGGATGTTCATGTCAATGGCCATGTTGATCCCTAGGATGCAAGCTTCATACTCTGCCATATTGTTGGTGCAGGGAAATCTGAGTTTGGCGGATACCGGATAATGCTGTCTAGTGTCCGACACCAAAACTGCTTCAATGCCGACTTTTTTGAAATTGGCCACTCCGTCGAAGAACATTCTTCAACCATCATAGGTTCTGCAGTGTCTTCTCCTATGAACAACACCTCTTCATCGGGAAAATACATTTTCAAGGGTGTGTATTCTCCGTCCACAGGGTTCTCAGCAAGGTGGTATGCCAACGACTGTCCATTGACTGCTTTCTGAGTCACATAGACAATGTCGAACTCACTCAGCAAGATTTGCCACTTGGCCAGCTTGCTAGGTAGCATGGGCTTTTGAAAGATACATTTCAAGGGGTCCATCCTCTATATGAGATATATTGTGTAGGCAGATAGGTAATAACTCAACTTCTGAGCGACTCTAGTTAGAGCACAACATGTACGTTCTAGTAGAGAATACCGTGCCTCGTATTGAGTGAACTTCTTACTCAGATAATGTATGGCCTGCTCTTTTCTTCCTGTCTCATTGTGCTGCCCAGAACGCAGCCGAAAGCTCCATCTAATACTGCGAGGTAGAGTAACAAGGGTCTACCTAGCTCTGGCGGTACCAAGACTGGCGGAGTTGATAAATACTCCTTGATTCCGTCAAAGGCCTTTTGGCAATCCTCGGTCCATTTGGTTGCAACATCTTTTTTTAGCATCTTGAAGATTGGTTCACATATGACCGTGGACTGGGCTATGAACCGACTGATGTAATTTAGTCGTCCCAGAAAACTCATCACATCTTTCTTGTTCTTTGGCGATGGTAACTCTGGGATGGCTTTGACCATTGATGGATCCAATTCTATCCCTCGGTGACTGATGATGAACCTAAGCAATTTTCCACCAGGAACCCCGAATGCACACTTCGCAGGGTTTAATTTCAGGTTGTATTTCCGCAAACTGTTGAAGAATTTTCTCAGATCTGCTATATGGTCGGCGGCTTTCTTGGACTTGATAATGATGCCGTCCACATATACTTCGATCTCTTTATGTGTCATGTCATGGAAGATAGTGGTCATAGCTCTCATGTAAGTGGCTCCAGCATTCTTTAGGCCGAATGGCATCATCTTGTAACAGTAAACTCCCCACGGTGTGATGAAAGCTATTTTCTCAGCGTCTTCCTCGTCCATCCAAATTTGATGGTAGCCGGCGAAGCAATCCACGAATGACTAAAGTGCGTGTTTGGCACAATTATCGATCAGGATGTGTTTGTTTGGCAGTGGGAAATCATCCTTTGGACTGGCCCGATTGAGATCCTGGTAGTCGACACAAACCCTGACCTTTCCATCCTTCTTTGGTACTAGTACGATGTTGGCTAACCATGTCGGATATTTGACCACCCTGAGAACCTTGGCATTGATTTGCTTGGTAACCTCCTCCTTGATTTTCAGCAGGCTTGAACTTTCTTAGTTTCTTCTTTACCGGTGGGCACATTGGATTGGTCGGCAGTTTGTGAGCAACAATGGATGTATTTAGACCTGTCATTTCATCGTATGACCATGAAAATATGTCTTCTTACTCTCTCAAGAATCCTGTGTATTCCTCTTTCTCTGATGGCGACAAATGGATGCTAATACAAGTTTCTTTGACAGTCTCTGAATCTCCCAGGTTGACGATCTCAGGTTCGTCAGATTGGACTTAGGTATGTTCGCAAAATCCTCTACCTCTTTGAAAATTTAATCAGCTATGTCATCTTCCTCTTCAGAATCACTGTCCTTTTGTTGCGTTGTCTCATTGCATGTCACAGTCGTTGGTTCATCAAGACAGGTAATAGTAATTCTTTGGGTAGGGGAATAATCAAAAGAAAGAAAACAAAACAAAACAAAAGTTAGCCAAGTTAGTGAGGATTATGAGAAAAATATTTGTGGTATTTAAACAAGTTTTATAGGAATGTAAATGCGCGTCCTAATTTGGGAGCCTAGTTGTGCCTGAGGTAGGCCTAACGACAAGTTGATTTGGAGAACTTAGATGCCAAAATGCCTCATTTCATTAATGTAAAAATAGACGAATCCAAAATGAGACTAATATAATAAGCAGGAAATAAAGTCACTAATGGACATTGGCCTTATTACATTGATAAAAGCAAAAAAGGAAAACCTATCCTACTTGGTCCCAGAAGGACCTTCCCCAGATTCAGCATCCTTGATCCCATCGAACAAATTTCCTAGCTCGCGTAGTCCCAGCAGTAGGTATGCTCTGGCCAGGTGTCCTCCTTCATTTCCCTCGACTTTCTGACAGTCTTCGACCCTCTTGATGATTTTACCTTCCAGCACTACTATGCCTCGCTCTAAGTATTCCAGCTTCCTGTTGGAACGGATGGCCATGTCTTTCCATTCTTCGATCAATCTTTTGTTGGTTTTGTGTATCTTCCTGTGCTCATTCTCAGACTCGTGGATCCTTTTGCACATCCGGTTATACTTGAACTGAGCCTCATCATTCTCATCTATAATTATGTTACCTCGGCTGGTTACTAGCCTCACTAACCCATCCAAGTCGTCTTCCAACCACGCCGGGTAGAAGGGTGCACATCCTGCGTGGTACCTGTCTGGTTCAACTGTATTCTTCTCCATTATGATTTTGCAGTGCCGCATGTGTTGGGCATGGCACTTGTAAATAACATCATTATCCTGGAAGTCAGCTCGGAAATGGCTCATATTATCAAGTCTCGGCACAACTTACTTTCTGCCTGCTTGTCTCATGACTCGAAGAGGAACGTAAGGATATATACCTCTAAACCTGATCAGCACTAGGTGTGGTGCATCCCTGGACCTGATGATGAATTCGTCCGTTGGGAACCACTCAAACATCCACTGTACCTGCTCCTCGGTTAGGTTATCAAAGAACTCTACCCACTCCTTGGAAGTCTATGGCTGAGCAAATTTGTCGGGAATATATGTCATCCGCTTGGGGTGCTGGAAAGCAATGTGATCGTTCCATGCCCTTCGAGAAAATTCTTGATGTTATTGGCCCTTTTGGAAATGTTCTAAGAGCCACAGTTGCAGTAGCAGGTTGCAACCCTCAAAATGGTTAGCTTCTCTTTGACAATGTTCTAAGGCTCGGTAAATATCGGAAATGATCATAGGGACAATGTTGAAGGCTTGCCCGTCGATCCCCTCCATCAAGGCCTTGGTTACTATAGCCAACCTGGTGTGGATCCTTTCCTTCTTTGTTGGGAACACTATCAGCCCCAGAAAGCATGCAATGAGTACAAATACCCTAAGGTGGATATGCCCCAGAGATGTAATGGCAGATTCGTCGTGATAGGTACGGTATGATTTGTTGTGACCGTACCTTTAATATAAGTACTCGAAGGGTATGTATGACTGTTTCAGACACTCCAACTCAACATTCTTCTTCAGACCCATCATTTTCAGAAAACTTTTGCCTGTGCGGTTCTCAGGCACCAACAACCCAGGGGTTTCCTAGACTAACTCAGCTAGTTCTCCTATCTATTCTAGAAGAGGTGTCATCTCAATATTCCGAAAGCGGAATACGGCTCTTTCACTATCCCAAAATAAGGTGGAAGCCTCAATCAACATGTTGTTGGGTTGGATCTCCAAAAGAGACGGTATGTTGCCCAAGTACTTCTTGACATGTTTCTTATCACTTGATGAAAGGTCTTCCCACCAGTTCAGAAGCATTGGAGGGATATTGTTGACCATACCGAATCCGGAGACTTCATGCCTCATATTTCTGCAAGACAAAAATAGTTAGGCCCTTACCCCCGCTAGACTCGACTATTTATACACTTATGATTAGCATACAAGCATTTAGTTCTCCAAATAAATGCACAAAATGTGATTGCGTCCGTCGGGATTATGAAAACCCCGGTGGACTTTTGGACATGGCTGTCTTAAAGGGTTATTGTGCGGACGACACATTAACCCAGCTAGGTTTGACCATGATGCATGCACAGTATAATAGAGTAAGGTTTCTATGGGGTTTTAGACTGGTACCCTTGAGCGGACAACTCAAGGGGGAAGGCACAGAACCATCGAATGCACCGCTGATCGACTGGTTTTACCACAAATAAGTCTTTCTGAATTTAGGGGGTGATATAAAATAGGAAGAGCACAACCACTCATCAAGTGTTGCTATAGGATTTGTATTGGCACAAGTGGAATATGATGTTGAGCATGATAATGCAGCAATAAATAAGCAATAAAATCATGTTGTCATGTATTTGCACATTATGAAAGCGGTAAATACAGCAGTTATAATTTAAAAGCAATTACAAAGGAAGACAAAGAAACATGTCAGTTTTATTTTTGGGAAAGAATAAAATACATAAAATAAATAAACAATTAGTTGCACATAAAGGGGGGAAAGGGTGAAAATATTAACAAAGTAAGACACATATTCACAAAGAAGTTTGAAATGATAAAAGCCTAGAATCCCCAGTAGAGTCGACATGCTGTCGCGCCCCCCATTTTTCCTTTCCTTTCGAATCGGTCAGGGTTTTAAACATTATTGGGACAACTCATTTCCTTTTGGGAAAGGGATATAAGGAATTTTGAAGATTCACCACCTAACTAATTAAGGTGTGCTAGGGCACCTACTAAGGTTACAATAACACTAATTGAAACCAGAGAATAGGTAAGTGCTTGAAATTACTCCAAGAGGAAGGTGTTAGGCACCCCTCAAAGTCCACAACTGTGGTTCCCGGCCAAACAAGCTTTGTGAATTTAAAAAAGTAGCAAATAAGTAATTAAAGCATATATACATAAACAAATAAAGGTTTTGAAAAGATTCACAGTCTAAGCACACATATGTGATAAAGTATAAAAGATTTGAAGTCTAAGCACATGTGTAAGGTTTTAAAAGGATTTACAGTACAAGCACACATATGTAAGGGATAGGGGAGCCCTAAGTTTTTTATCCTATAGGATTACATCAGTACAATGCCCGGTAATCACTCCCCGAAAAGGGGCTACACGTGGCATTAGCGCACCGGTCATCATATCCATATCCACCCTTTACCCCACACCTTAGTGGTTATTAATCAAGTTTTGTTAAACAATATCGATGCGTGTTGTTACCCGTCTCTTCCTTGTGGTCGAGGAGGAATTTAGGACCTCTAAATATGGGCAGTTCTAGACAAGACCCATAAGGTTAAAAGGAGAAAATTCTAGGCGACAGGCAAGAACAAATAGGACTTAACAGATAAAGGCAGAAAAACAGTCATGAGGCTCAGATTTACCTCCACAAATAATGCACATATGCAGCACGTCTCAAACACAAACAAGAGGCAGTTTTATTAGACATGATCCTAAGGCAGGGGCCCTAATCAGTTTGCTTACTGATTTTAAAACTATGAGTCATTAAGCAGTAAACACAAAAGGAAACAGTACTAAGTTTAGAGAGGTTGATTACCTAAGGCTTTCCTAGGCGTGGGATCATGCATAATAATCACCAGAATTATTAAAAAAGTTTAGAAGTTGTTTTTGCCTAATAGCATGCTGTTCTAAGTGTTGTAAATCTTATAATACAGGGATTATTACCAGTTTTATTTAAAACAGGATAATCATATGTGAGGTTGTTTCTACATCTTTCATAATCAATAGTTTAACTAGGCGTGGCTAAGAAAATGCAAACAGAGTGCCTAATACATGATTTCTAAATGAAGAGAAATGACAACTTTTATGACAATGATCTTTAAATTAACATAACCTATAAAGCAGGATCTCTAAATGCACAAAAAAAAAGAATTACGGAATTGTTAAGACATGATTTCAGGATGTGCAGGAGCAACAACTTTTATGTTTATGTTGTTTATTAGCCTAGGTGCAGGATTTCTAAGTGATAATCATAAATAGTGTCAAATGAGATGCTGAAGCAGTATACGTGAAGCCTAAGAACATGATATCTAGTGCATGGCATGATTTGAATGTATTGGTCCTATAGCAGGGATTCTAATGCAAATATAAATAAGGTAAAGCCTATAACATGCTTTCTATATGGATAGAAATATATAGCTTCCCTCCCCATTTCACTAGCCATCCCCAATATTCGTCTACAAATAATTATTACAGACCACCTGAATAAATTACATAAATAGATAAATTAAAAGAAGAAGTTATACTATCTATTCATCTATTTTCTCAAATGGATATTTAGGGATCTCTTTAGTTCATAGATCTTGAAACCAGATCAATATCCATTTCTCAATAGATCTATTTATCGATAGAAAGATATAGATCTCTATATGGAGCCGGAAGCAGGCCCAGATTTCTAGAACCTCAAATGCCCAAGTATTTCATAGTTTTTCTCATGTCCGGGTGTGTCAGAGTTCCCTAAGAACCTCAAGGATCCCGGGGAGTGCTCACACCCAGATTTCATAACCAGAACTGAGTAAGTACAGTGTGAAAGGGACTGCCCCAGTGCATCAGAGTTCAGAGGGATCTCACAGGAATCCCAAAGCAGTCACACACTGGAGAGGAAGAACTTAAGGACCTAAGAGTAGAGTGAGAGTGCTTGACATAGTTTTGAAAAGGTTTTGATGTGAAAATAATGTTGAAAGGAATTCAGTTAAAGTTTATAAAAGTATGAAATGATTTAGCAGTAAAATATTTTGAACAAGAGTAGGGCAATTAACAAACAGTAGACTAATTACAGCACAAACAGGTTCAGCACACTCAAATCGCAGTCCTTCACACATGGATCATTGGGGATTAGGGACAAGTAGGGCATGTATGGTGAACACATAACAGACAGAAGAATATAAGTTTCAAGGAATAGCAATAAATAGGTAATAAGTTTCAGAATTGCTAATGGTTGCATAGAGTCAGAAGTGCTTATGGGGGCTAATGGGGTTGGGGATAACTAATGGTGTAAACATAGTATTGGATTATGAATTTCAGAACAAACAATAGAAGACATAGTGGTATCAAACAAAATTGAACATATAATCATAACATTTCTGAATAAAAAATTGCTTACAAAACAGGTTTGTACCAGAAACTAGAGGAATCAATCAGTAAGCATTAAAACATGTATAGACAAAACATAGTCAATATGAAACATACTACAAAAGGAGTAACATATTCATAACCATACTGATCCTAAGAGGGGGTAGGACATAACATAGCATGTTAGATGAACAATAATGTGAACAGGTCAAGTACATGTTGAACAACAAAACCATATATAGAAAATAATTAGAAACATGATAAACTGAAGCAGTAAAAGAAACATATTGGTTTTGAGACTTGAATTGAAAATCAGAAAATACCAGTAAAGAGTGAGCGAACACAAAGTGAAGAACAGAAGAGTGCAATAATTAGCCTTGGCTTGCAGCCGGCTAATTTAGTAACAGTAGCAAGTAGCAAGAAATAGAGTAGAAAAGCTTTGAGCGTGAGAGAGTTTGAACTAATGTGTTCGTGTGTGTCGAAGACTGTTAATGAGAGTAGTATATATAGTAGTTTGAAGCTAAGTAAATAAGGTAAGAATCACAATTGTACAGTAATTATGGAACTCAAAACCAATTAGAGTAAAATTAGTGCAAGTACTCCCTTAATTATGGGAGTTAACTTCAAACGGTAAGAACAAGTAACAAATAAGGAAAGAAATCAATGTGTAACTGGAGCATAACAGATAAGGAAATAATTCAAGCAGTGCAAGTATAGAAAAGGTAATAAGGGATAGGTACATAAGGTTCTAATTAAGGAAATAACATAAGAATCAATTAACATTATAGTCAACCATAAAATAACGCAAGAAAATAATTTAGAGGTCGGAAATCAGTAAAAGATGTCGTCACAGGAAATCAGTAAAAGGTATTAATCACAGAAGATCAAGATTTCGAATAAAAGTAGTACTGATTGGGGGAGATTACTATAAATTTCTGTGAATAAGCGAAATAAACAAAGTATAGGCAAGGAGAGACGAATCAAAAACCCTTATAAGCTAATAGAGTGAAAATCACAGGAACTCAGAACATGTTCATGAGAAATAAGCATACATACAAATCAAACGAACAAATAAGCAAAGACAGTCTCAGAACCCAGGATTAAAACCAAAGGAATTAGGGTTATTTAACACAATTAAAGAGAAAACTTAAATAAACTGTTTAAACATACTAAATATTATATAATAACACTTAAAATCAGAGAAAAAGTCGTTTTGAAGAGGGGTTCAGAAACCCTAGTTGTGAAGACGAAGAGACATTTTGTAAAATCAGAATGTTTCTTAGGGAAAACAGTAAAATAACTCAAAATACTCTCAGATATGTTACAAATCTAAGAGTCAAGAGATAAAATTAGGGTTTCAGAGAAGAACAACCCAGAGATGGAGAGATTCTGGCTTAGAAGCCATAGATCTAGCCGAAAAAATAGAAAGATCTTACTCAGACTGGCCAAGGTGGCCTGAGAACGGTGAGCACCGGCCTAGGGGAGGGGCGAAAAACCACTGGTCCCTTGAGGACCTCGGGGTAGCAAGAATCTGGGTATGGGGGGAGCCAAAGAGGCTAGGGGTGGTAGAGAACCGCCATTAATCCCGGCGAGCAAACGGCCGGCGAGAAGGAACCATGATTTAGCAGAGAGAGCTTGAGAGAGAATGATAGGGTCCGACGGTGGGGAGTGATGAGAGAATGACGGTTTGAGGGGGGCGGTAGACTATTAGGTTAATTAAGGAAGGGGTGAATCTGAGCCGTTTGTCAAAATTGAACAACGACCAAGATTTAATCAGATATTAGATCGGGTGGATTTAGAATTGGGCTTGGGTATCGGTCTAGTTTAATTAGGGGTTTGTTCTGGTTTTAATAGGCTAAAATTGAATTAAAATTAGGCTATTTGTTAAATACCCAATTGACGACGACATGTGGAAGTTTATACGAGTCTCTTTGACGGTTTTAGAATCTCCCAAGTTGACTATTTCCGTTTCATCCAGGTTGGACTTAGGCTTGTTCTCAAAATCTTCTATTTCTCTAACAATTTTCTCAGGAGACATCTTCTTATTCTGAATCACTATCCTTTTGTTGCGTTGTCGGTTCATCAAGACAGGAAATAGTAATGTTGTGTAAATAAAGATATGAGAGAAAAATGGTAATAATAAATATCAATTAATTGAAACAAAAAAGCCATTTTCTTAGAAAGCAAAATAAACAATGTTGTTAAGCCTTGCTACCCCGAGACTCGCCGGGCCCTGGATGGGGTTTGATAGTCCAATTCCTGAGGAATGATCCTTTTCCTAAATCTTGGATGGTAGGGCCTTCCTCCTCCTCCTCCTCAATAATTACACAGCATTCTATGTCCTCATCTTCCAAGAATAGGTTCCTTAAGGCTTCCAGTGCTTCCTCCTCCTCTGAACCCCATATGATGTCGGACTGTTGGAAGGTCTGGTGCAAATGCGGTACCGGTTTCTCAAGTTGATATTAAGGACCACGCAATGGTGGTGACCAATTTTTATACTCTCTCCAAGTGTATCGATATCCAAATCCAAAAGTAGTGCCATGACGCTTCAGCTGTATTGGGTTATAAATGCCCTGAAGGTTTTGTCGATACCCTTGCCAGGTTCATACCCGCTCCAATTAATCATAATTTCTATCTTACTGTACTACCACTTATCTTGTTGATTTCATTTACCCGCTCGATGTGATGGTAAGTTTCCCTACCAAGTCTTTTTCTATTCTCAACCACCGGGATAGTCTGACGGTTGTAAATGGTGTTGCTCCCATCTCGATGGACAATCACCTCCTGGTGATTCCACTCGAACTTCACTGCCTAATGCAAAGTCGATGCCAAAGCCCCAACGACATGTATCCACGGTCGTCCCAACAACAGATTGTAGGATGCAGATATGTCTAACACCTAGAACTCGACATCAAACTATGTAGGCCCCATCTGTAGGCAGAGATTGATTTCTCCGATGGTAGCCCTCTGAGACCTGTCAATTTCCTTCACGTTCATGGTCCCCTCTCGGATTTCATACAGGCCTTTTCCCAATCTCTTCATTGTTGTCAATGGGAAAATATTGAGACGGTATCCTCCATCGATCAAGACCCTAGTAATGAAGTAGTCTTTGCATTGCATAGTTATATGCAGTGCCTTGTTGTGGCTCAAACCCTCAGGTGGCAACTCATCCTCGTGGAAAGTGATCTTGTGACTTTCTAGTACTTGCCCGACAATATTAGCCATTTCTCCACTTGTGATATTATTCGGCACATATGCTTCATTCAATACTTTCATCAGAGTGCTCCTATGTGATTCTTAATTCTGCAGTAGTGACAAGATAGATATCTGAGCAGGAGTATTGTTCAGATGATCTATGACTGAGTATTCCCTTGCTTGTATTTTCCTCAAGAGGTCATCTGGATATGTTTCAATGACGGGAGGTCTGTTAGAAGCCTGCTTGCTGGACTCTTCCAAATGCTCAGGTTTGTAAACCCTTTCGGTCCTAGTCATCCCTTGTGCAGCACCAGCTTCTTCTATTTTAGTCTTTCCTCTTCTTCTACCTTCAGCTACATAGTCACAGGGCACATGCCTTGGTGTCGAAAGGCGGTGTGGTTGAGACTGTCACTGTGAATGGCACAACTATCTTCACTTCAAATGGAATAGGTGTTACTGCTGGTGCTACTTCAACTTTGCATGGGACTGATGCGGTTACCTCAACTTCCACCGGCGGCTGTATCTGTACTATAATGGATTGAGTGTAACTGCAGGTTTCTTGGGATCATCACCCTCTTTGATTAACCTTATTGATCCCTATGGATCCCATTCTTCATCCATCTCTATCACATTGACGCCTTTACCCATGTCATTTGGGAGGGGGTTATTGCGTACATTAGGCGCACCCTCCTTTGCCTGGTTGATTTTGTTGTCAATCAAAGCCTAGATTATGTCATTCAATGTGCGACACTCGTTGATGGTATGTTCTTTCATGCCAGAATGGTATGGACAAGTTTTGTTTGGATTGACCCACTGGGATGAATTTTATGTGGCAACAGCAGGGATGGGAGTGACGTAACCAGCAACTTTCCACCTTTCATACAGCTGGTTGATGGGTTCAGCAATGGCAGTATACTTTTTGAGCGATCTGCGGTCGAAGTTAGGTCGAGGCCTTGGGTAGTTTTGATGGGTTGGAGGTTATTGAAAGTGAGATGGTTGGGAATTATAGGTATGATAGACAGTAGCTGGTTTGGAATATCTGGGAGATGAGGGTTGATATGTAGGTGGAGGTGACGGTTGATATATGGGTGGATGTGATGGTTGATAGGTGGGTGGAGGTGCTTGGTATGTGAATGGGGAGGTTCGATATATCAGTGGAGTTTTGGGTCCTTATGCAGCCATTACCGCTCCTACGTCCTTTTGCTTAGATAAACCATTGGACTGTAGTGCTTTGTTGGTGGCTTGAAGTGCCTCAAAATTTGTGACCACCCCGCTTTTGATGCCTTCTTCGAGTCTTTCACCAAGTTTTATGATATCAGAGAACTTGTGATCTTCAATAACCATCAGACTCTCATAGTATTGCGGGTCCTGTGCCCTGACGAAGAATTTGTTCATTTGTTCCTCGTCTAATGACGACGTCACATTGTCCGTTTTCGACCTTCAACGAGTAGTATACTCGCGAAAAGTCTCAGTAGGTTTCTTCTTGAGGTTGTGAATGTAGAAGGCATCTGGTGCATTCTCTGTGTTGAACCTGAATCTGTCCATGAAATTCGATGCCATACTCACCCAGTTGGACCACTTCTTAGGATCCTCGCTGATGTACCAGGACAAGGCATCCCCTGTAAGACTCCTCATAAAGAGTTTCACCCGGATCTTTTCATCCTTTCCGACTCCAACAAGCTTGTCACAATAGGTCCTTAGATGAACCCTAGGATCACCTGTATAATCAAACATCTCGAACTTGGGAGGTTTGTAACCCTATGGCAGTTCTACATCCAGCTGTATGCACATGTCTTCATAGTTCAGACCTTCTATCCCCTTGCCTCCTTCTACGCCTTGAACTCGGCCAGTCAACTTCTTGAGCTCCTTGTCACACCTCATTTTTTCTGAAAAGGGTGGGGATAAGGGAGTTTTTCCAATTTAAGTGACATAATCGAATTTGGGATTATTTGTTTATTTTCAGAGTCGCCACCCGGATTCTTTACTTCGTTTCGAGACACCATTTATTTATTTTTAATATCCCAAATCGAGGAAATTTTGACTCCGTTAAATGTCTGCGAACTAGAAAACCAGGTAAGGAATTCTGTTAACCTCGGAGAAGGTGTTAGGCACTCCCGAATTCCGTGGTTCTAGCACGGTCGCTTAGTTATTTACACTTGGCCTAAATTGTTTAATTACTGATTTTAATACCTATGTACATTTTACATTTTTACCGCGTCTAATTATTCATTTATATTTAAAGAATTATCTTAAGACGGGTTACGTATGCGTATGCCCGCTTGAATCATGTCACACAGACGTGTACATAATTCATGACACTTGATTCATTTAAGAAAATAGTCAAATTCGCGCAAGCGCGTATTTTGGTTTTTAAAAATCGAGATCACGTCACACGAACATGTACGCAATCACGGTAATAATTTGAAATCCGCTCCTAAAGGCATCTTTACAAATTTTCATTTTTGAAACTTTGTTTGTGCCACGCAAATGTCTACACAATTTTTAAGAAAATTTTTGTTACTAAAAAAAAAGGAAAAAATGTTATTTTTTATTCAAAGTTACGCGAACGTATACTTTTTTTTTAATGTTTGAGAATTCTAAGTGTATCAATTGTCTAATTAAGGACGAGTCTAATCATTTTGCTATTTTGGAAAGATTGTCTTCCTAAAGTCATGTGTAAGGTTAACGTATGGATCAAAGAGGTATTTGGACAACAAAGTGTAGGATTATTCACGGTCTTTTAACAACTAAGTTATTACAGGCCCAAAATAAGGACATGGGCCGTCTAAATGTATTGTAAATCTGGCCCAGTTTCGTGTTAAGTACACTGGGCCAGTCATTCATCCAGCAATTATAGGGAAAAATAGAATCGATCCAGTTTTGAATTTAATTTATAAAAAGAACGTTACATGAAAAACTTATGGCATTTTAATTTGAGTTAACAATGCTAATGAGATTTCTAACTAACTCAGGTTTATATTAATTTTTTGAATCAAGTAGAGTATTATACTATTAGACTTTATACCCCAGGCTCAACGGTCAATGGTTCAGACTCGTTTAGACTTGTTAGGTCATTCTATAAGTCTGGCCCATCTCCTATGGTCTTTATGTAGAAGACCTGAGGAACATGGGCTTCATGTCCAATTCAAGAGAAAGAAAATAAGAACTACAAGACATAAAAATTTAGGAAGAAATGGTCCACCTTATGCTATTAATTACAATAAACCAGAATCCAGAATTTACAGGGGGAAAGGGGATATAATGGTCTTACAAACGACTTTACAAGTAATTGTGACTTTACATGTCTAATCAACCAAAAATTACATTGTTAATACAAATATGTGAAAATCAATGTATTAAGCTAAAAAAAGGTTCAACCTTAATCAATCAGAGTCAGGCGCTGTTTTAGCCACATACTCAACCACTTGCAACCCTTGGTGTTGAACATATGCATTTTTCTAGGACAAATTTGACCAACTGGTGGTCAGATTTGTGTCCTCCATTCTGTCATGGAACAACTATAAACCACATAAAATCTCAAATAGACCAACACATTCATGTTAACAGTAAAACAAACAAAGCATTGATCAGCTTAAAAACAAATATAAACTAACCTACATATAACAAAATTCCATAACTAAAACACAAACACATACAGATATGAAACAGAGATTTAAGTCGATGCATTCCATTTAATGTAAAAAAAAAAGTAGTTACATACCTGAGTTAAATAAAACAACAATAAAAGAGACCAAATAAAGGTCCAAAGTTAGAGAAAAATAGAGCTCAACCAACAACAATAGACCCAAAAAACAACCCAGTGTAACGAAACCTAGAAAATCAGCTAAGATATATCCAGTTTTAAACAGAAATCCATAGCAAAAAACCCAAAACTAAACAGGACATTGCAACCAGATTTTGGCAACAATAGAAGGAGTTTTCTAGAAACTTTTGTTCAAAATTAGTAGGAGTGAACAAAAGAAACCCTGAATCTTTCCTTCAAATGGTTTTTGTATCCATTTTTAGTACTTCCAGAATGTTTTTGTGTTCTTTTTTAGAGCAGTAGTGTATTTTTCAGGATAGGCAGTATGTCTTTCAGAATGAGTTTTCAGAGAGTGTGTGTGTTTTTCAGAGCAGTATAATCTATGAGTCTCTCTAGAATGTCTGTATTTTTCAGAAATGTGCAGTCTATATATAGACTACCTAGGGTGAGTATTTTCTAGGAATATTCCTTATCCTAATTCTGAAAATAGTATAGTCCTTCCTATTATCCCTGGTACAATTGTCCTTCTTATCCTATTTTTCAGCATCTTTTTATAATAACTAGGACAATTGTGCACTTTTCTAGAAGCTTCTTCTATCTTTATACCCTTTTTGCTTTTTACCCAGAATTCTGATTTGATTATCTTTTCTTATTTGGTTTGGTCCTTTATCTTTATTCTAGAAGTTTCCTAGGCAGTTACAACTGAAATTCTTCAGCTAGAATTCCTAAACTACCATGAAACACCCATGTAATTACCCATTTATGATCCAAGGTTTGGGCCACATAGTTGGCCAATTTTGGGCCTAACTAATTTGGGCCTCCTTTTCCAAGGATCAGTTATTAATGAGCTTCTGAAATCAAGTAACTCAAAACAATTTCTATTAAACTATAGGTCTACTAGGTTGATTGACTTTGAACTAATTAGGTAATTAGGCTTATTAATTAACATTTAAGGACTGAAGTGAACCTAAACCTAACCAGGACGTTGAACCAATTCAGAAATAGTTCAAACATCCCTAAGTGTGCATAATTAACTAACAATCGGAGTTAATCAACTAACATAAATTAGTAATTAAACTTAAGTAATTATTTTCAAAACCAGAATAATTCCAACAGTCCTAGTATTCATGATCAATTAGACTTAAACAATTATCATAATCAAACATAAAACGACTATTCTAAAATAGAAAATAACAAAAGAAACAAGTCAAAAGACAGTATTTTAACCTTAGACAAATAAATCAGGAATCAAACTAAATTCAAATAAACCTAAAACATACATGATTAACTACAATTAAAACTAATTAATTAGTACAAATCAGTAACTAATCGACTATTTCAGAATGGAAAATAACAAGAGTAATAAGATCATATGAAACCCTAAGCTAACAAGTCAAAATCAATTAATCAGAAATTAAACCTAACATCATGAGAAATAAGACAAAAGAAAAATTAAATATGCAAACCTAAGCTATCAACTCAGAATCAACAAAAATCAGGAGTTAAACAAAATAACAAGAGAAAAAGGACCAAAGAAAATTATGAAAACCTAAACTAACAGTTCATAATTAAACAACAAAACCAGAAATTAAACCTAGGTGACTAATTTCAAAGCAATAAACAAAGAAATAGAGTCAAGGGGTACCAAATTTGGTCAGAATAAACTTGGCCGGACTCCGACGAGTTTGAAAGTGATTCAAACTTACATGAATCGATTGATCTTGTCAAGAGCAATCGACTCATGTAAGTCTAAACCAAAACACTACTCGAAATCTTCTAGAACATAGGTTTTAGGGTTTTCAGATTTTTAGATCTGAAATTAGTTAACATTGAGTGGTTGTTTGGTGGAAATACTGGATATTATATTTGAGGGGGAGAAGGAGATTGCCTGGTAGCAATTTGGGTCGATTTGGGAGTGGTCCGCCACCGTGAGGCGATTTCCAGCGGCGGAGGGCGGCGGAGCCAGTGGGGGGATCTAAGGCGGCTAGGGTTTGGGGTCTGGGAGAAACGAGAGTTAAGAGGGGTGTATTTTTATCGGGGTAGGGCTCGTTTAGACAGTTATATAGGAAGAGGATAGGTGATTTATGAGTCGTTGGATCAAAATAATCCAACGACTGGGTTAGAAGGGGGCTAAACGGGGTCGTTTTGGGTAAGTGGGGATTGGACCGGATTGGGTGTTTGGGATGGGGGGTATTTTATAGGAGATTGGGCCTAGTTCATGTAATTGGCCCAGTATGATTTGTAACGGGAACCATGGCTTCACTTGTCGTAGCAATACCACCCCTCTATAAGCTTTCCCTATCGCTCTGATGAACCTTTTTCCGCCTGTTCTCTAGAGTTCAAGAACAGATTCTTGCCTATCCCTTATTTGTCCATTATGTTCATTTTCCACTAAAGGCAATATGAAAAGCACGTAAATTGTAATACGTAAGAGGAAGGACGACTAAGAAACTATGCTACTATTGGCACCCCAAACTAAAAACTACAACTGGAAATCCAACTTTAGGTGGTCATTATAATCAAAAACTCACTCTCTGTAGAACTTTATTGACCTCGCATACCCATATTTAAGAATAAATTAACAAAGACTTGACTGGATGGTATTCACGAGCAGATGACAAGCATGAGTGAAGAAGGGTCTTATGTTACTATTTTTGGTGGTAAAGAAGATGTTCTTGTTCTTCCATTCCCCAAACGCACTTCGGCTTTCAAGATTGGGTTGGTGTTCCGATAGGCGAGAGGTGTAAGCACCGCGAGGTGTGAATCCAGATCGTACTAAAAACAATGAATTTTTTTAGAAAATGAGAGATTTAAAAAAAATAAGTAAAAGCAGAATGAATGACAGTCCTATATTGACAAGGACGGGCTTTTTCACGAAAAAGGCTTTGCGCCCAACTGCTTGTATATTGACGGAAAGAAGTAGATGCAAATGCTATCAGTGGTTCTTACTTCCTATCCCATCTATCTATAAGAGTTTCTTGATACGCACCCATCTTTAATAGGACTGGACTAAGTTCGGGCAGATCTCCCTCCCATTTCACGGATGCAACGCATTGAGAATCGACTCATCAGATTAACCACTTAGATGGAGAGTTCCTCGTATACCATTTCATTGGAAACTGAAATAGATCTAAACGGATTAAGTGGTACCCCGGACCGAAGAAATTGA
>ML241781.1:120893-124668 GCA_005239495.1 Nicotiana undulata
ACTTGACCCAGTATGAGATGAGATTTTCCAAATTATCTCATCACACGATCAAGTTGGGTCCCACAAAGAGGGAGAGGATTAGGAGGTTCACTGATGGCCTCAACTATGAACTTTTCTTTGTCATGACTCGCGAGATTGCATCGGGTGCTAGGTTTGACATGGTGGTTGATATTGATAGGCTGCTAGAGCAAGTCTGTATTCAGGAGAGCGAGGAAAGGGAGGCCAAGAGATCTCGTGGTTTGGGTGGTTTCAGCGGCGCTTCTTCTAGAGAGCAGTCCCACCACGGTAGGGGTCATCCTTATAGGCCAACTCTTATGGCTCGTCCGATTCATTGAGGTGCATCAGCAAGCCATGGTTCATATAGTGCTTGTCTGGTTCAGTCATATCTCAGCTCCCTCCCATCTCAGAGTTTATCTTGTGCTCTATCAGTGCATGGTTCATCTGTACTAGAGTCATTTAGTAGCTATTATGGTTCTTAATTTAGTCTCAACAACTATTGACTAATTGGAGTTGCTACGAGTGTGGAGAGTTTGGACATGTGTGAAGTTATTGTCCTCATATTTTTGGAGGTCCAGTTCAGTAGAGGGGTCAGGTTATGACTTTCACACCAGTTACTTCACCACCCACTCAGCCAGCTCGGGGCGGCTTAGGCAGCTAGATGCCACCCTAGGGGGGAGTACGATAAGGTGGCGGTCAGGTTCGATGCTAATCTTTTCCCGCCAAGCCAGAGGATATTTCTTCAAAAGCAGTGATCACATGTATTGTCTCAGTATTCCGGACATTTTTCCTGCAGACTTGTCGGGAATGCTGCCCGATAGGGACATTGATTTTGGTATTGACTTGGTGTTGGGCACTCAGTCTATCTCTATTCCTCCGTATTGTATAACACTAGCAGAGTTGAATGAATTGAAAAGGTAGCTTCAGGAGCTTCTTGATGAAGGATTCATTAGGCCTAGTTTGTCTCCTTGGGGTGCACCGGTTCTGTTTGTGAAGAAGAATGATGGTATTATACAGATGTGCATTGACTATATGTAGTTGAACAAAGTTGCAATTATGAACAAGTATTCTTTGTCGCACAGTGATGACTTATTTGACCAGCTTCAGGGAGCTAGAGTGTTCTCTAAGATAGATTTGAGGTCTGGGTATCACCAGTTGAAGATTTGGGAGTATAATATTCTGAAGACGGCATTCAGGACCCACTATGGTCATTATGAGTTCCTATTGATGTCTTTTGGGCTGACCAACGCCCCAGCAACATTCATGAATCTGATGAACACTGTATTTTAGCCATATCTTGATTCGTTTGTCATAGTATTTATCAATGATATGTTTGGTGGCCAGGAGGAGCATGCAAAACATCTGAGTATTGTACTACATACATTCAGGGAGGAGAAGCATTATGGTAAGTTCTCCAAGTGTGAGTTTTGGCTCAGTTCGGTGGCGTTTTGGGGGATATGGTGTCCAACTGTCTTCAACTGCTGAGCTTCAGAGTTTTAATGGCTTGGCTGGATATTATCGCCGCTTTGTAGAGGGTTTCTTGTCCATTGCAATGCCTTTGACCAGTTTGACCCAGAAAGGTGCTCCATTTAGGTGGTCGGATGAGTGTAAGGATAGCTTTCAGAAGCTCAAGACTCCTTGCCACAACTCCAGTTCTAGTTTTTCCTTCATCGTCGGGTTCTTATAAAGTGTATTGCTATGCTTTTTTTATTAGTATTGGGTGTGTCTTTATGCATGAGGGTAGAGTGATTTCTTATGCTTCATGCCAGTTGAAGCCTCATGAGAAGAACTGGCCCGTTCATGAGTTGGAGTTAGCATCCATTGTTCATGCATTGAATATTTGGAGGCATTATCTTTTTGGTGTGTCTTGTGATGTATTTATAGATCCTCAGAGTCTTAAGCACTTGTTCCAGCAAAAGGATCTAAATTTGAGGCAGCAAAGATGGTTGGAGCTGTTAAAAGACTATGATATTACTATTTTGTATCCTCCCAAGAAGGCCAATTTGGTGGTCGATGCCTTGAATGGAAAGGCAATGAGCATGGGTAACCTGGCATATTTTTCTGTTGGTGAGAGACCTCTTGCATTAGATGTTCATGCCTTGGCCAATAAATTTGTGAGTTTAGATATTTCGGAGCCTAGTCGGGTTCTAGCTTGTGTGGTTTTTCAGTGTTCTTTATATGAGCGCATCGGAGAGTGTCAGTATGATGACCCTCATTTACTTGTCCTTAAGGACACGGTTCAACACAGTGATGCCAATGAGGTTTCTATTAGAGATGATGAGGTGTTGCAGATTTAAGGTCGGATTTGTGTACCCAATGTGGACGGGTTGCGTGAGTTGATTCTTGAGGAGGCCTAGAGTTCGCGGTATTCCATTCATCCGGGTGTTGCAAATATGTATCAGAACTTGAGGCAGCACTATTGGTGGAGGAGAATGGAGAAGGACAAAGTGGAGTTTGTAGCTCGGTGCGTGAACTGTCAGTAGGTGAAGTACGATATTAGAGGCCAAGCGATTTGCTGTAGAGGATTGAGATTCTTGAGTGGAATTTGGAGCGTATCACCATGGACTTCTTAGTTGGTCTCCCACGGACTTTAAAGAAATTTGATTCTATTTGGGTTATTATGGACCGCTTGACTAACCTCGCGCACTTTATTCCAGTTGGGACTACCTATTTTTTGGAGCGCTTGGCTGAGATCTATATCCGCGAGATTGTTCGCATTCATGATGTGAATGTGTCCATTATTTCATATCAAGGCACGTAGTTCACATCGCAGTTTTGGAGAGCAGTGCAGTGAGAGTTAGACATACGGGTTGAGCTGAGTACAATATTCCACCCTCAAACGGCGGACAGTCTGAGCGTGTCACGACCCAAACCGATGGACCGCGACGGGCACCCGGTACCTTACTCAACCGAGCACCAACGTAACATATCTTTCTTATTACATCATCACATACACGTGACATACGAGCCTAATAGGCCAACATAATCCTTTGTAAACTCAAAATATAGGCCGACAAGGCCGTACAATCTTTTACGTACACGACATATGTCTACAAGCCTCTAAGAGTACATAAATGTCGTAATGGTCGGGACAGAGTCCCGCCATACCAAACAATACACGTCTAAATAATACTAACCAAACAAGTAACTCCGAAGCAAATGGAGTGCACCAAAATCTTCCGCTGAGCTGATAGCCTACTTGGAGGGCTCTCGACCTGTCTATCGGGACCTGCGGGCATGAAATGCAGCGTCCCCAGGCAAAAGGGACGTCAATACGAATAATGTAGCGAGTATGTAAGGCACATAAATAAGTACATAAGAGACATGGAAGAAATATAGAGTACAAGACTCAACCTATAAGCCTTAATAAATTTGTAAATCATAAATTACTTTTAGCGTCATGCATATGCGTATGAATGTCATGTCGTGCATAGGTACATGTTTCATAACATCATCAGCCTCTGAGGGCATCCCATCATATCATATCGGCCATTGTGGGCAAAATCATCATCGTATACCAGCTGATCAGGTGGTGGTGCGTATATAACGTCATAACCTTTCCCATATCCCATATACATATATATATATATACATACATACATATATACGCGTATATAACGCCGTTTGAATCATATTTCAGCCACTGTGGGCAACATCATCATCATATACCAAACTGATCAGGTGGTGGTGTGTATATAACGCCGTAACCTTTCCTATATCCCATATACATACATATATATATATATATATATATATATATATATATATATATATATAT
>ML241785.1:0-14734 GCA_005239495.1 Nicotiana undulata
ATATATATATATATATATATTTAAGACTTTACATTCAATTTTCTTTAAAAAATATTGAAATATTTGGGACCCTCATGTGTTAACCTTGAAAGCGTACATTAACGAAAATTATTGTTAGACAATTAAGAAAATAACTATTATGTGTAACTAAAAAAATTCTCTTATTAGAATATGATCATATGTTTGTCAAATTTTTTAATATTTACTAAACATATATTCACTTATCAAAACCTTATCTATAACTTTAACAAAGTAAGATTGAAATAATATTCGTGTAACAAAAAAACTAGCAAGCCCGAAAAACCCGACAAAAGCGAACCAATCCAAACCGACATAGTGGGTTTGGTTTGGTTTTGATACAAACCGAACCAACCCGGGTCCATATACACCCCTATCCATTAGTAGTGTATGCTTTATTTTTTCAACATTTCCTCAATTCCATTTATATACACTCTATCTTTATGATACTTTTTCTAATTATTTTCCTGTGCTCCTCGTGTTGAAGATAATCAAAATAAAACAAAAAAATCCCATACTCGTAAACATAAGAATTGTGTACAAGAATAAAGAAAAAAGAAGTCAAAATCTATGTTCTAAAACATACTTACTACTAATAACTGTTTAACAAACTTGATGGAATTATGAGTTTATGTCATATTAATGAAAAGCGCTCAACGTAAAGATTAAGATTTTGTTTAAGACTAATTGCAGTCAATTATTCAATTAGTAAAACAGTTAAGACACAAGATGGAAGGTAGTCTTTCCTTTCTTGGGCAGTTTGTTGGTATCTTATCAAAGGGGATAAAATTGGGCATGTCATACAGTTAGGTCATGAATTTGAAAATTTAACAACTAATTTGAAATGCTTATGTTTCAAGTTTTGTTGTACTTATTGCAGCTTTATTCACTGATAACACAGTGTTTGGAAAAATAGACTACAAACAATTGAAGGCGCCACGTTCCACAGGTTCTAGGAACCTCAGTACGTGTACTTGGAACCTTAGCACGAGCACCTGCCGATCGATATCTGTTTTGGTCCAAATTTTATATTTGTCTTAAGTGTAATACCCCATACATTCGGATTAGGTATGAATATGTTAAATGAGTATTAATTTGATATTTTAGACATATGAAGTCCTATCGGGGTGAGTATGGATGAAAATAATTATTTCAAAATCAAGATGGAAAGTGGGGTGCATAAGATTCGACAAAATCGACTAAGTTTACAGAAGGTCCGTATTTCAGCAGGTTTTAGAGAACATTTCTAATGAATTTGGGAAAACTTAAAACATAAAAGTTGTAGGCCTTTGAAATAGCTTTCCAATAATATATTATGGAGCCCGAACGGATCTCTGTGAAAAAAATTATGTGTGTTTTACAGAAAAGTGTGCAAACACCGCGTCCCGCACTGCGACCGCAGTTATACGGCAGTGTTCCTGCTATTTACCGCGGTCAGGACCGCGGTCAGGCCTACAGGAGCGCGGGGGCGGACTTGGGGAGTCATTTAAGCCCTATTTCGTCCCCCACAACCCCAAAACATAAAAACTTGCTCTAGAAACGAGAGCTCTCAAAAACCCAACTCCTTAAGGGTCCCTCCACCACCCAAGGGAAGTTCTAATGGTGATTCTAAGTTTATTTCAATTCTCCAACACCTTATTAACATGGGTAAACTCTCCATATCATTAGATATTCGATTGGGACATCATTGTGGAGAGAAAAAACCCTAGAACTCAAATTCAAGGGGATTGAACTTCAAAAAGGTAATATCTTCACCTTCTAATTGATTCTAGCATTGGATTAATGATTATAGACTCTAGTTCATGAGATATGAGTTGATGGGTTTGATAGAAAAGCATGAACGGCTATAGGTTTGGGTTGTTGATTGTTAATTATTGGTTAATGGTGTTGTTTACCTTATGGGTGATGGAGAATGATGTTGATTATAACCATTTGAGACTTTATAATTTATCTAGGAAATATAATTAAGCCTAGTTCCTTGAAAAGTTGCAGAACTTCTATTCTCTAGCTTCGTAACTCGTTCATGACTTTCATTCTGAACGTTGTGAAATCAGTGCGCAATCTCTAAAAGAGTTTTCTTCGAGCGAGCGGTCTTTCTATCTTTTTGGGCAATATAGACTTGGGTTTTATGCCCATGAGTTCTCAGTCTAGATTACTCAGTATGTCATAAACAGTTGAAGTTTCAATTTTCATAATCAGTTCATGAATACATGTCTCAGTCTAGCTCTATTCAGCATTCAAGTATCATGTAACTCAGTATGGTTCAGTATTTCAGCATCATGCATTTCAGTATGATTCTCAGTTCCTGAATGTTGAACACCTGTATTTGGGTCTGGGGCCGTAGTTTATATGCTCTATGCATACCTGGGCGTGAGGCCGTAGTTTATGCTTTATGCGTGTTTGGGCCTGAGACCGTAGTTTATGCTTTATGCATCTTTGGGCATGAGGCCGTAGTTATGTATACGTATATTTGGGCCTAAGGCCGTAGCTTGTGCACATATATATTGGGCCCCAAGGCCGTAGCTTATTCTGATAAACAGGTTGTTCATCATTTAGAAGAGGGAGTATTCATATCCTTACTTCCTTTGTTCAGTTCAATTATTAGTTATCATTTCATTTATCAATTATCATTTCAGTTACCAGTTATCAGTTATTAGTTATCATTTCATTTATCAGTTATCATTTCAGTATCATTTATAAATTCTCAGTTATCAGCTTAGTTTCAGTTTCAGCATTTATAATTCTTTCTTTTAGTTGCTTTACATACCAGTACAATTCAAATGTACTGACTGTCGGGCCCCCTTTTTCCTCGCGGAAATCGGGATTCCGACATTTGGTTGAGACAACTCGTTCCTTTTGGGAAAAGGGTTTTTTGCATTTTTTGAAGAGTCGCCACCCAACGATTTTTGAGGTGCTTTAGGGCACCTAATGAGGTTTATCTATAACTACGTTTGGTAACCAGAGATAGGGTAAGGGCTTGAAATTATCCTAAGGGGAAGGTGTTAGGCACTCCTCAGGATCCACAAGTGTGGTTCCCGGCCAAACAAATTTATTGTGAATTTGTAAAATTTTAGCAAACAAACAAGCAGGAATCAAATAATAGGGGATTTAAGTCTTAAGTACAAAGATGTTTGAAAATAATTAAAAAAGGTCAGATTTTGAAAGGAGTTATATAGTCAAAGCATACTTATGAAAAGCAAAGGATATCCTAGGTTTTACAATATGGATCACCTCAATGCAATACCCGGTATGACACTCCTCAAAGAGGGGCTAAACATGGTATTAGCGCACTGGTCATCATGTCCATATTCTACCCTTCCCACCCCGTGAAGGTAACTAAAGCGCGTGTGGGTCACGAACTCTATTGCATGCTGTTACCCGTTCCTTTCCTATTATTCTTGGAGGATTTTAGGACTTCTATCCTATAAGGGAGGTTTCTAGGTAGACCCTCAGGTTTTAAAGGTTAAAATGCTAGGGCGACATATAATAAACAAGTAGGACTTGCAAATAAGGGGAGAGCATGGAAAACAGGTAAAGGCTCACATATACCTCCACACACATTGCACATAAACAACATGCCCCATACACAAATTAAAGTCCAGATTCAGTTCCTAAGCATGGCGATAATAGCGGAATCAGATTTTATTACATAACTTAGAGAGCAAGTCCTAATCAGGCTTGCCTATTGATTTTTTAATATGCTGATAGTTAACATAGTCACACAGAAAGATCTGGTTTTATTTCTTGTAGTTGGTTACCTAAGGCTTGCCTAGGTGTAAAATAACATGCAGCAGTTGTACAAATTTGTTAATGATTCCAGATTGTTAAGCCTAATAGCATGCATTTCTAGATGTTGCAAATATTTAGAGACTGATTGCCGGTTTGTTAGAACAAGAAGACTGTTTTATGCGTTTATAATTAATTTTAGGCGTAGAATGAGATCCTAAGAACATGATATCTAATATGCGTATACAGAATGGTTATATGCAGAATTCCTAGACAGGATCTTCTAAGGGCATAAAATCACAGTATATGATCACACTTTCAGGAGAGGCCACAAATATGAGAATGACTGGTTTAGTAGCAGATTGTTACCCTAGACAGGATTTCTAGGTGTATCACAGGATTATAGCATTATTAAAACAATGGTTGGTGACAAGTTTATGTCAAACGTTTTAATCCTGGAGCATGATTTCTAAGTGATAGATGATAATACCATAATAAGATGCTGAAACAGTAAGCATGAAACCTAAGAAACAGGATGTCTAATTCATGATACATAAACCCTACACAAGATTTTTCTATTGTGCAGGTAAAGGAATAAAGGCCTAAAGCATAATTTCTACCCTTTAGCAACTATAGCATGCATATTACCCCTCCATTTCCACTATCCGCCCCAGAATTGTTTTTACAAATAATTATTACAAGCCTCTGAATATGAACTACATAATTAAAAATAGGAAAAAAAGAAGAAGTTAGCTATAGGGAGCCTTCAATAATAGGCCCAAATCTCCAGGTCCTCAATGCCAAGTGTTATTTCACAACCTTTCATAATCCGGGTGTGTCAGAGTTCCCTAAGGATCTCAGAGGATCTCGGGCAGTGCTCACACCCAGATTTCATAGCCAAGATGGAGTAAGTGTAGTGTGGAAAGTCCAATCTTGTGTGTCAAAGTTCAGAGGGAGCTCAGGGGTCCCAAGGCAATGCTCACACAAAAGGGGCATATCCTAATATCTAAGAGTATAGTGAAAGTGCTCATAGTTTGAGGAATTTAAGAGAACAATTTTGAAACAGTTTGGAAGAGGAGAGACTTAGTAAAAAAAAATAGCTTTTTATAACAAAGGTTTAACTGATGAAAATAGTTTTGGGAGAAGCACCAATCTCAATCAAAAGTAAAGCCATCATCACATAAAGGACCCGGGGTGGTCCAGCAATCACAAACAGGGGTGAGAGGGTTTGAGGGACAAATAAACAGTTTGTGTAGCATGCAGAAACGCACATAGACATACAATCTGAAGTTCCCAAGGTTCAAGGGGAGTCAGGGGTATAGAAAATTGTTAGAACATATCAACACCAAACAATTGAGACCATGATCGCACTAATGTATTAGTCACAGGCATGGATATTCACATAAGGAACAGAGGTTAAGCACACAGAGACATATTGGTCATCTATAATTAAAGTGAAACTAAACATGTAGAGGAGATTCAGAACCCTAATTGCATGTTGAACAGCAAAACAGTAAATAAAAGCATATCAGCAATACAAGGAATTGAACCAGTAATAGAAACATATTGGTTTGATGGCTGAAGTCTAAATCAGAACATATCAGTGTAAGGGAGAAAATGGTAACACCAAAGCAGAAGTTAAGAGATGCACAGTAATTAGCCCTTGGCTTTTAGCCGGCTAATTCAGAGCAGTAGCAAGTAGCACAGAAAAGAGAGAGAGAGCAAGTTTGGTTGTGAGATAGTGTGCACATATTAGTTTGTGTCTGTGTCTTGAAAATCAAGAGGATCGTGTATATATATCTTTGAAAACTGTGGTAAATAAGGTGCAAATCAAAGTCAAGCAGTAATTAAAGGGATTCATAATCAATCAGTATCAGAATAGTATGAGTACTTCCTTAATTAAGGGAGTCAACTTCAAACGGTAAAGACAAGTGACCAAGTAAGGAAAGAAATCCATGGATGACATATAGCACATAAGGAAATATTTCAAACTAATACAAGTATAGGGCATGTAATTGGGCTAGTTACATAACATATTAATTAAGGAATGTCATAAGAATCAGTTTGACAGCATAATTAACAACGAAAAATAAGGCAGGGAATGATGGAAATCAGCAGGAAACCCTCAAGTGAGATTTAAATTACAGGAAATTAGCATCAATTAGGGAAAGTATCATGTATGAATGGAATACCACACAGGAAGATAATTTCAGCATATAGAACAAGTAATTAGTCTAGGTCCAGAAAAATCTAATTAAGAATCGATTAAACAGTAAAATTAGTCAAATAAGGCAAGTGAATAACTCATGGATCAAGATCAGCAATGTACTACCCTAGGAGATCAGTGAAGGACACTAATCCCATGGAATCAAGGACTCAAATAAGGGCAACATTAGCTAAAGGAAAATAACACGAATTAAATAGACAATGTTCAAGAAATCTGAAACCCTAGTAATCACAATAAAGTAAAATCATACGAAATTAGGGATTCATAGGTATTACAGGGTAAACATGGAGGTAGGAAGGAAAAGCAAGAAAATCAGAGACATATATGAACTCCATAGGGTAAAGTTTCAGAGAATCATAGAGCTCGTGAGACGCAAGTACATATGCAAACATATTATCAGAGACAAAAATCAGGAACTCAAGGTTTAGGACGAAATATTAGGTTTTTTTAACATAATAATTCAGATAAAGAGAGAGACTTAAATAAATCGCTAAAATACAGTAGAAATCCTAGGATAACACTAAAACAATCGTAGGAAAGCCGTTTAAAAGAAGGGGTTATGAAACCCTAGTTTTGAGATGAAGAAACATTTGGAAACAGTAAAGCTTTTTTGAAGGAAACATATAAAAACCTCGTTTTATACACAGATTCATGACAGATCTAAAAGAATCGGAGAGTTTTAAGAGTTATGGTTTCAAAGAGAACCCAGAAAGGATAGGGAAAAACCTTAAAGCTTCACCGGCTTTAGCCGGAGAACCCATGGGGGTGAGTGAACCGCCTTCTGGTTCCTCTGAGGGCCTCAAGGTAGTGATACCCGGCGTATAAATGAAGCAAGGGCCAAGAGATGATGAGAGGCCATGGTTTCCGGCAGGGGAAGTGGTCGGAGGAGATGAACGGACTTCATCGGAGAAGAGGAGATGAGGGAAGGTTCTAGAGAGAACCTGGGGATAGAGAGCGTATATAGATGAATGAAGGGGTGTGAATGAGAGATGGGGGGGGGGGGGGGGGGGGGTAGTCATTAGGGGTTACTAATGGAAAGGGTGAATATGGGTCGTTGATTTGAAATAATCAACGGCTCAGATTGGAATGAGGATTGGGTCGGGCAATTAGGGAATTGGGCTTGCGTAGTTTGATCTAGTTAATTGGGTTGGGGTCCGGGTTAAATTAGGCTAGCATTGAAATTAAAGGTGGCTATTAGTTAAATACCCGTTAAAAAATAGATAAATAATAATAAAAATAGCTAATAATTATATAAAATGAAGTTAATTCTAAATAAGTGAAGTTAAAGTAATGAACTAATATTAAAAATATAAAATGACTAATTATTGAATTAAAATGGTATAAAATGTACATTTAGGCTATAACTGCAAAAATTGTTGTAATTATAGCTAAATAATGCCAAATTGGCTAATTTGCAAAATAATTAAATTCTAATGGGATTAAAGTGATATATTGAGCTAGGAAATATTTTGAAACTATTTATAATATTATTTATGAATAATTATTGAATATAAAGTACTGAATAAATTGGAAAAGAAATTAATAAGAATATGGAAAATTATGGAAAAATACCGGTTATTATAAAAAGTGATTTTGAAGGCATATATGCCAGTTTTAAAATAGTTTGAGAAAAAATTGGGTATCAACAACTGCCCCTCTTTACCCATGAAGGATGAAAGAGTTTTCGGGTAAAGACATGATGGCCAATTTTGACCGAGTGAAGCGGTTTGAAGAAATTTAGGCCGCACCCCGGTTTCCGACATATCCCTGGTTTTACAGGAATCAAGCCGTATGTAGTTCAGGAGTCACCGATGAAGTTCTGGAAGTGCGGACGCAATGTATGGGACTGGATGAATAAGCGACTTACGGGGTAGTTAGGAGAACTGGAGCGGGACCGCTCCTGCCAGGATGGCCGTTGCATGCCGGATCACCTGCAGATAAATGATACAAGCATATGTTGTGCGTAATTTATAAATGATGCAAGTTCCTGTCAGACCGTGAATGGTGTCTTTGGACGGTTAAGAATGACGTCCTCAGACCATGACGTCCTGTGCTATGAGTTTCTTAATACAGGATTCGCATGCCATGAAAATGATGTTTCGGGCCATGAGGATGGTGCCTCCAAACCATGACGCCTTTGAATAATGATATGCAAAAATTGAGAGAGATCCTCAGGCCATGGCATGGTGTTCTCGGGCTATGAAGATGGTGCTTCCGAACAATGACGCCTTTGGATAAGTTGACGATATTTCAGCCCATGAAGATGCAATAGCATGATGCTAACAAGACAAATCTTAGTCTTGCGATTTAAAGGGAAAAGCTTAGCCCGAAAGGAAAGCGAAATAAATGGTGCTTGAGACAGTAGTTATTCTCGAAAAGTAAATCGGAGGCAGAGCTTAGCCTCAGATGGAAGAATGGTAGCCTTATGCAATGCAGGGGGAGACAGTGCTTAGTATCGGAAGGAAGAATGGTAGCCTTATGCAAGTCGTAAGGAGACATGGTTTAGTATCGGAAGGCAGGACGGCAGCCTTATGCAAATTGGAAGGCAGAATGGTAGCCTTATGCAATGCAGATGGAGACAAAGTTTAGTCTCGGAAGGCAGAATGGTAGCCTTATGCAAATTGGAAGGCAGATTGGTATCCTTATGCAATGAAGATGGAGACAACGTTTAGTCTCGGAAGGCAGAAAGGTAGCCTTATGCAAAAAATGCAGATGGAGGTAGAGCTTAACCTCAGACGACAGAATGGTAGCCTTATAAAAAGGTGCAGATGGAGGTAGAGCTTAACCCCGGAAGGCAGAATGGTAGCCTTATGCAAGAAATAAAATGACAATAGGAATTCCTAGCTGATTTGTATTGATAATAGACGTCGACATGTGTGATGGTTTTGAGAGTCGTATTTTGAACAACGCTTGTCCCCTAGGCGGACAGTACGTTTAGGGATTTTGCAACCTTAGTGCCTGCATCCAAAGAAAGATTGTGAGTTTTGTAAGGGGAAGGTTAGTTTGTATCCCCGTTGACTTTGCTTGACTCGTTCAGCTTGATCTGATGATATTGTCTGTACCATTAGGGTAGCGTTCGCTAAAAAAGGCTGTTTTCAAGAATAAATATGCATGATTTTGTAAAAATTCAGTACCAACATATAATTTAAAATAGTTTAGATGAACCGACGACCGTGACGCGGTTAAAGACATTGCAACCTCTCCTGCTACGGAATTTTGAGGGTCCTCCTCAAAATTCTGCCCCAGTTTGATGGGTTGACGCTTCTGACTGTTGCACATGCGGCGATCGGCTGAACTTGCTTCGGAATTTTGAGGGTCCTCCTCAAAATTCTGCCCCATTTTCAAATTGCAGGGAAAAATGGAAATTTATTGAATTGTGACCGAACCCATAGGGCTGCCTACGTATCCCCTATTAAACGGGAATCAGGTCAGGCGTAGTTCAATTTACATCATTGATAAAGCATAAGGATCACACATAGTAACATTTGACTGCATCTGAATTGATTGGTTTTGGCCAAACTTATCCGTCCATTTCAGCAAGTATAAGTGCTCCTCCTGTCAGCACTCGGTGAACCATGTATGGACCTTTCCAATTAGGAGAGAACTTCCCTCTGGCTTCGTCTTGATGTGGGAAGATTTTCTTTAACACCAGTTGCCCTGGTGTGAACTGTCTCGGCTTGACTTTCTTGTTGAAGGCTCTGAACATTCTGTTCTGATAGAGTTGACCATGACAGACTGCATTCATTCTCTTTCCGTCTATGATTAGTTGCTCATAACGGTTCTTTACCCATTCTGCGTCGCTGAGCTCAGATACTTGTATGATTCTTAAGGAGGGAATTTCTACTTCAGCAGGAATGACGACTTCTGTGCCATAAACCAGCATGTAGGGGGTTGCCCCGATCGATGTGCGGACCGTGGTGCGATATCCCAATAGAGCAAATGATAACTTCTCGTGCCACTGCTTGTGCTTTTCTATCATCATCCTTAGTATCTTCTTGATGTTTTTGTTGGCGGCTTCTACAGCTCCATTCATTTGAGGTCTATAGGCTGTGGAATTCTTGTGTTTGATCTTGAAAGCTTCCCACGTGGCTTTCATCAAGTCAATGTTGAGATTGGAACCATTGTCGGTGATGATTGACTTGGGAATTCCGAATCGGCAAAAAATACGATCACGGACAAAGTCTGCCACAACTTTCTTAGTTATTGATTTGTATGAGGCTGCTTCGACCCATTTAGTGAAGTAATCAATGGCCACTAGAATGAACCTGTGTCCGTTGGAGGCGGTAGGCTCGATTGGTCCAATAACGTCCATGCCTCAGGCGGCGAACGACCATGGTGAGCTTGTTGCATTGAGCTCGTTTGGAGGTAACTTTATCATATCTGCGTGTATCTGACAGCGGTGGCATTTTCGGACATACTGGATGCAGTCCGTTTCCATAGTCATCCAAAAATAACCAGCTCGAAGTATCTTCTTTTCCAAAACAAAATCATTCATATGTGGACCGCAGGTCCTAGCATGAATTTCCTCTAGTAGTTTTGATGCTTCCTTTGCGTCGACACATCTTAATAATCCCAAATCAGGAGTCCTCCTATACAGGATTCCCCCGCTGTGAAAGAAGTTGTTGGATAGTCTTCGAAGTGTGCGTTTTTGAGTGGGATTCGTAAGCTCTGGGTTCTCTCCTTTTGACAAGTACTCCTTGATATCATGAAACCAAGGCTTTCCGTCTACTTCTTCTTCAACATGGTCACAATAAGCTGGCTGATTATGAATCTTCACATGAATAGGATCGATGAAATTCTTGTCCGGATGCTAGATCATTGAGGACAAAGTAGCCAATGCATCGGCGAACTCATTCTGGATTCTGGGGACATGCCGAAATTCTATCTTCGTGAACCTCTTCCTCAATTACTGTACGTGGTGCAGATACGGTAGTATCTTGGAATTATTGGTTGCCCATTCTCCTTGTATCTGATGTACCAGTAGGTATGAATCACCAAGCACTAACAGCTCTTGAACGTTCATGTCAATGGCCATGTTGAGCCCCATGATGCAGGCCTCATATTCATCCATGTTGTTGGTGCAGAGGAACCTGAGTTTGGCAGATACCGGATAATGCTGATATTAGTAATGCTCCAATGCCAACTCATTTGAAGTTTGTTGCTCCATCGAAGAACATTCTCCAACCGTCATAGGATTATGTAATGTCTTATCCTATGAATGATACCTCTTCATCAGGAAAATACATTTCAGAGGTTCGTTTCTCTGTCTACGGGGTTCTCAGCAAGGTGGTCTGCTAGTGCTTGTCCCTTGACTGCTTTCTGAGTCACATAGATAATGTCGAACTCACTCAGCAGAATTTTCCACTTGGCTAGCTTGCCAATAGGCATGGGCTTCTGAAAGATGTACTTCAATGGATCCATTCTCGATATGAGATATGTAGTATAGGCACAAAAATAGTGCCTCAGCTTCTGAGCGACCCAGGTCAAAGCACAGCAGGTGCGTTCCAATAGAGAATACTGGGCCTCATACGGAATGAACTTCTTGCTGAGATAATAAATAGCTTGCTCCTTCCTTCCTGTTTCATCATGCTGCCCCAGAACGCAGCTGAAGGCTCCATCTAATACCGCAAGGTAAAGTAACAGAGGTCTACCAGGCTCAGGCGGTACTAAGACTGGTGGTGTTGACAGGTACTCCTTAATTCTGTCAAAAGCCTTTTGGCAGTCGTCGGTCCATTTGGTCGCGGCATCCTTCTTCAGCATCTTGAAGATTGACTCATAGATGACTGTAGACTGTGCTATGAATCGGCTGATGTAATTAAGCCTCCCCAAGAAGCTCATCACATCTTTCTTGTTCCTTGGCGGTGGTAATTCTTGAATGGCTTTGACCTTTGACGGATCCAATTCTATTCCCCGGCGGCTCACAATAAACCCAAGCAACTTCCCAGCAGGAACCCCGAATGCACACTTCGGGGGGTTCAGCTTCAGATTGTATTTCCGCAACCTATTGAAGAACTTCCTCAAATCTTATATGTGGTCAGTGGTTTTCTTAGACTTGATAATAACATCATCCACGTATACCTCGATCTCCTTGTGAATCATGTCGTGGAAGATGGTGGTCATAGCCCTCATGTAGGTGGCCCTGCATTCTTTAGGCCGAATGGCATCATCTTGTAACAGTACACTCCCCATGGCGTAATGAAAGCCGTCTTCTCAGCATCTTCCTCATCCATACAAATCTTATGATAACCAGCGAAGCAATCCACGAATGATTGTAGTTCATGCTTGGGGTAATTATCAATCAGGATATGTATATTTGACAAGGGAAAGTCGTCTTTCGGACTGACCCGGTTGAGATCCCGGTAGTAGACACAGACTCTGACCTTCCCATCCTTCTTTGGTACTGGCACAATGTTGGCTAACCATGTCGGGTACTCAACTACCCTGAGAACCTTGGCGTTGATCTGCTTGGTAACTTCTTCCTTGATTTTCAAGCTCATATCAGGCTTGAACTTTCTGAGCTTTTGCTTTACCGGCGGACACATTGGATTGGTTGGCAGTTTGTGAGCCACGATGGATGTACTCAGACCAGTCATATCATCATACGACCAGGCGAATATTTCCTCATACTCCTTAAGAAATTCTGTGTATTCTTTCTTCTCTGACGGCGACAAATAAATGTTGATGCGAGTTTCCTTGACATTTTCTAAGTCTCCCAAGTTGACAATTTCGGTTTCATCCAGGTCGGACTTAGGTCTGTTCTCAAAATTCTCAACTTCTTTAACAATCTCGTCGGGTGTATCATCTTCCTCTGAATCAACGTCCGTTCGCAGTCATTGGTTCATCAAGACAAGTAATAGTAATGTTGTATAGGTAAAGTAATGAGAGGAAAATGATAGCAATAAATATTGATTCATAGGAAAAATTGAAAATGCTTTTGATAAATTGAATGATTGTTTTTTAACATTGAAGATCTTATTGCAGGAATTAAAATGCAAAAAAGGAAATCATTTTGCAAAGAAAGACAATGAATAGTGCTTGTTTTAGCCTTGCTACCCCGAGGCTCTTCGGGCTTTGGTTGTCCTGATGGTCCAATTCTTGAGGCATGCCCCTCTGCTCACAGCTTGTATGGAAGGGCCTTCCTCCCCCTCCTCCTCGAGAATAACACAACAATCCATATCACTGTCCTCCAGAAACAAATTCCTCATTGCTGAAAGTGCTTCTTCTTCATCTGATCCATAAATAATGTCAGCCTGTTGGAAGATCTGCTCCAGATGTGGTATTGTCTGATCCAAAGGGTAATAAGTATCGCGCCAAGGTGGCGACCTGTGATGACCCAAGGGGTCATTTTATAAAATTAGACTCCATTCCATACATAAAATACATAAAAAGACTTAAATTAAATACCTCGATTTGCGTGCGCAGTCCAGGCGTGAAACCGTAAAGCTTTTATGTGAAAATATGAGAAATAGTGATTTTTAGAATTTAAATTTGGTAAAAGTTGACTTTGGTCAACCTTTTGCGTAAACGGACCCGGATCTGTGTTCCGACAATCCCGGAAGGTCCGCGGTAAAGTATGGGACTCGGGCGTATGCCCGCAAATGAATTCCGAGGTCCCAAACCTTAGAAATTAATTTTTGAAAGAAATTATTTTGTTGAAATTAAAGAAAAGAAATAATGCTAAAAATTATTGATATTGGGTCCGTATTTTGGTTCCGGAGCCCGGAATAGCTTTGTTATGATATTTAGGGATTAACTATAAAATTTGGTGAAAAACGGAGTTCGTTTGATGTGATTCGGACATCCGGTTGAGAAATTATGAACTTTGAGAGTTTTTGATGAAAATGATGATTTTTGAGGTTTAATTCATAGATTTACATGTTATTTTCATGATTTTATCGCACGATCAAGTCCGTATGATATTTTTAAACTTGCGCGCATCATTTGTTTAGAGCCCCGAGGGCTCGGGTGAGTTTCGGGTAAGCCACAGGATGTTTTTGCACTTGAATAATTGCTGGTTTTTAAGTTTTCTGGTGTCCAGGTAATTGCTCTGTGCGATCGCATAGGAAAGTCTGCAATAACACAGAGTAAAAATGTGAGGCCAATTTGGAACACTGTGCGATCGCACAGTGCAAGCTCAGAGGGGCCAAATTTATTCTGTGTTATTGCACTCATTCTCCCGCAATAGCACAGTGCAAGCTCAGAGGGGCCAAATTTGTTCTGTGCTATTGCACTCATTCTCCCGCAATAACACAGTGCAAGCTTAGAGGGGCCAAATTTGTTCTGTGCTATTACACTCATTCTCCCGCAATAGCACAACTCAAAATTCCCTTACCCAGTGCGATTGCACTCATCCTCCTGCGATAGCACTGACCAAAAAAACAAATCCCTTACACTTTGCGATCGCACAGTTGCCCAGCCCAGCAAATATAAATACCTATTAAAGAGCGGACAGAACACTTTCTTCACCAAAATTTCGAGTTCCAGCCCTAAGAAACACAATTTTCTTCAACAATCTTCATCCCCAAGTCATAGGTAATCAATTCTAAACTTTGTTCTTTCAATTCCTTATTATTTTGCATCACTTTTAAAGCAAAAACAAAGAATTTTCATGGTAAAAATCTAGGTTTTGGGTAGAATTATAGAGTTTTGTAAAAATCAAATCTTTACATCAAATTAAGCCCGGATTTCAAAACTTATAGCATTTTTGGGTTCGTGGGTGAATGGGTAAACGTAATTTGGTCCGAACCCCGAGTTTAGACCAAG
>ML241788.1:0-18206 GCA_005239495.1 Nicotiana undulata
GTCAAGTCTAGCCTCGTCACTACTTCGGCCGAGGTTAGGCTCGGAACTTACTCAGTACATGGGTTCGGTTGTACTAATACTACACTGCACTTCTTTATATTGTGCAGATCCCGCTCCCGGACCCCGTGGACCGCTCTGAGGAAGTCACCTTCAGTCCACATTGAGCTTTAAGGTATACCACTGGCGTTCGTGGACCCTGGAGTCTCTTCTGCTATTGTGTCCTATTGTCTTACTTCTCTTTCAGTTCTAAAGACAATACTGTATTTCCTTTCAGACTTGTATTTNGTTAGCGTTTCATTATGCGTTTTGAAATATTATTAATTTTCTGCTGTAAAACTTTTGAAGTGATTTGGGGTGTTTCAGTAAAAGTTGAAAGTTCATGATTCGGGATATTCTAGTAAAGGCTTGAAGGTTAATGACTTTAAATACTGTTACGTTGTTTATAGACGTCAAAATGTTGTGTACGTTGGCTTGTCTAGCGGGTTCAACGTTAGACGCAGTCACAACCTTAAAGGTGGGATTTTGGATCGTGACATTATTATGGATAATTGACATTTAAAATAAGAAGTAAATAATATACGCCGAATTTGATGTCTATTAGATCATCTCTAAGGTAATGACCTATTATTTATTGTACAAGAGTAACTATTTAGAAATTTCAAATTTAAATATTGGAACAATTCTTATGTAAGTATATCTTTTTAAGATTTTGATAGACAATATAAAATTATTAATGTTTGACCAAAAAATATAACTTTCGGTTGAAACTATTATATTTATATAATAATGAGTTAAACTTAGTTAATGATAATATCTCTAGATACTTATCTTGAAAACGTGTGTAAGGTGGAACAGATCCAATAAGGGGTTGACAATAACCTGCACTAAATATTCATTAAGTATGAGCAATAATGGATGTGTAACTAGTAATAAATAGCAATAAATGATATTTAAGTAAATAGGAGGAATGATTCATCCAATAAAGAATGAATCAGACGAATGTTCCTGTTAAGAGCTCTAGATATGGAGGAACTGAAGCTTCTAGAAGATAAGAAAGGAAGAAGAAGACTGGAAGTGAAGCTCTGTATTATTCATCTTCAATAGAGAGAAAATGAAAATAGTGAATACAACTGTCTTGTCTTTTGTCCTATTTATACATAATTAACTAACTCTAACAATATACAACTAATTACATTTAGTGTATAAATAGTTGGGATCCGCAGTGCTTAACACTCCCCCTCAAGATGAGGGATGAAATATATCTTTCATGCCCAGCTTGCCTAAGAGATACTCATGTTGTGGCTTGCACAGTCCCTTAGTTAACAGGTCTGCCAGTTGTTCTATTGTTCTGATGTGTTGTGTTTGAATTAAGCCTTGTACAATCTTTTCCCTCACAAAATGGCACTCAATATCAAAGTGTTTGGTTCTTTCATGAAAGATAGGATGAACAACAATTTGTATAGCAGTTTTACTATCACAATGAAGCTGTATAGGCTGCTCTATATCAGTTCCCAACTCCTTGAAGAGTCCTGTTAGCCATACCACATCTGCTACAGTAGAAGCCATACTCCTGAATTCAGCTTCAGCAGAGCTTTTAGATACAGTTCCTTATTTCTTGGACTTCGAAGATATCAGTGCTTCACCAAACTTCACTGCATAACCAGTCATTGATCTCCTGGTCTCCACACAAGCATCCCAATCAGAGTCACAATATGCAACTAACTACTTGCATGCTTTAGCAGGCATGAACAGTCCAATGCCAGGTGCAATCTTGATATATCTCACTACTCGTAAGGCAGCTTCCATGTGAGAAAACTTAGGTGCATGCCTGTATTGGCTGAGTACTTGAACCACAAAGGCAATGTCAGGCCTTGTCATGGTCAAGTACAGCAGCCTGCCAACTAGCCTTTGATAACTACTTTTTTCTTCAAGTTCCTTATCCTCCGTAGTATTGTCATTTGGTATTTCCTTGTCAAATTCAATGGATGTGAGCTTATGGTTGAATTCAAGAGGTGTGGTTGTTGGCTTACCTCCTGCTAGGCCAGCTCTGACACAAGTTCAAGAGCATATTTCCTTTGGCACATTACTATGCCTTCTTGAGATCTAGAGAACTCAATGCCAAGAAAGTATTTGAGTTCACCAAGGTCTTTCATCTTAAATCTCTCTTGCAATCTTTTCCTGACCTGTTTGATTATTGTCAGATTGCTTCCAGTTAACAGGAGATCATCCACATAAACTATAATAACAACCAAGTCTGAGGCTACTTTCTGTGTAAACAGTGAGTAATCATAGTGAGATTGAACAAGCCCATATCAATCAAAGCTTCAGTTAATTTCAGATTTCATTGTCTAGGAGCCTGTTTCAATCCATACAATGACTTATGGAGGTTGCATACCTGCTGACACTCCCCTTGGCTTGAAAAGCCATCAGGCACATACATGTACACTTCCTATAGAAGATCTCCTTGAAGAAAAACATTATGAACATCCATCTGAAACACATACCAACCAGAGGCAGCAGCTAAGGAAACTATAGCTCTAACAGTGACCATTTTAGCCACTGGAGAAAAGGTTTCTGTATAATCCAAACCTTCATGTTGACTATAGCCTTTAGCTACATGTCTGTCTTTGTACCTTTCCACTTCACCAGAAGATTTGTACCTGAATTTAAAGACCAATTTTCAGCCTATAGGAACCTTCCCAGGGGGAAAAGGGAACAATGGACCAAGTGTTGTTTTCTTCAAGAGCAATGATCTCAGCCTTCATAGCTTCAACCCACTTAGGGTCTTGGCTGGATTCTGCAAAGGACCTAGGTTCCACAATAGTTGAGAATGCAGACAAAGAAGATCTGTAACTAGGTGCAGATTATCATATGCCACATGATTGATCATAGGATCAGAACAAACTAATTTCTTTGATGGAATTAGATAGTCATCTAGCCACACAGGTGGTTTAGTGAGTCTTGAAGACTTCCTGAGTGGCGCAGAAGGGACAGATGGTTCATAGGCTGAAGTAGTAGGAGGCACTGGTGAGAGCACAGGAGAGTGAGATGTTGAACTGGGATCAGCATCATCAATATTGTTAAGTGTTGGAGATCCTGATGGTGAAGGAGTAGCATCAGGAGTAACAACTGACTGAGTTGGTTGTTCTTCAACTCCAGTATGGGAAACAAAGTTGATGCACCTGAGGACATGTGTTTGAATAGGAACACCTCTTCCTTGAAGACAATGTCCCTACTAACAAAAAACCTTTTGGAGCACAAATCATAGAGAATATAACCCTTTTGTGAAGATGACTAGCCCATATGCACAACATGACTGGCTTTGGGACAGAATTTATCACCTTTCCTCACCTGAGTAGCATAACATAGACTTCGAAACACCCTTAGATGTTGCAAGGAAGGACTCCTTCGGAAGAGTTTGTCAAAGGGATACTTGCCTTGTAGCACAACATTAAGCAATCTATTTAGGAGATATACTGCAATAGAGACACACTCTCCCCAGAACCTGAGAGACAAGTGAGCTTGAAATCTGAGAGCTCTGGCCATATCCAAGATTGACCTGTGTTTTCTTTCAACAGTTCCATTCTTTTGAGGAGTATATATGCAAGAGGTTTGATGTACAATATCCTTATTCTTCAATAAGGTTTGTAGTTGATCATTTAGAAGTTATATGCCATTGTTTGTTCTTAAGCATTTAAACTTGCTATCAAACTATGTGGATATTAATGCTACAAAGTTTTCCAGTACTTCAAGAGTATCTGATTTAGAGTGCAATAGGAAAACCCAAGTGTATTTTGAGTAATCATATACTAGGGTTAAGAATAACTTATTTCATCATGAGTAGATACTCTATAAGGCCCCCAAACATCACCATGAACCATATCAAAAGCAGATTTAGAGTAAGAGGAACTAACATGGAATGGTAGTCTTGATTGCTTGGCTATAGGACACACAGTACAGTGATGTTGTATAAAATGCATGTCATGCAAAACTTTCACAGACCTCAAAACCTTCAAAGGAGCATGACCTAACCTCTGATGTCATAAGAAGGATACAATACATGACTTATTATTTTCTAGGTTACTACCTTTACTGATGTCATCTGATATGGTATTTACAGTTGAATTAGAAAGTGATACTAGTAAAGAAGAAGCTTGTTGATTGAACACTTGTTTGTCTTCTGCCTTGAGGATATACAAACCAATATCTTCTTTACCAATCCCCAAGACCTTCCCACTTGAGAGTTCCTGAAAGACACATAAGTCAGGGTAAAATGTTGCATGACATCTCAATTCCTTTGTGAGTTTTGATACTAAGAGGAGGTTGTACTTTAATTCTGGAATGTGAAGGATGTTATGAACTTTCTTGTTCTTGAAGAAAGAATAGATACCTACATGAGTGATAGACACATGTTCTCCAGTTGGTAAATGAACCTTACTCCTAGCATTATCTGGTATTTCACTATAAGTCTCTAGCAGATTCAAACTGTGAACCATTTGGTTTGTGGTACATGTGTCTATTATCCATTTATTATAGATTAAATTGGTCATGAAGGCATGTACAATACTTGTTGGCCCTGTAGCAACAACATTGGCTGCAAATTCAACCTCCTTGTCCTTGTTCAACAGGTGCAGGGTTTGTTGATATTGTTCCTGACTGAAAAAAGTGAGTTGGAGTTGGATTAGTTGTCATGTGTTGTCCCTGTCCTTGTGACTCTGAACAACTAGAATTAACAACACTATTGTCTTGACCATGTGGAGCTCCCCCTCTTCTCTTGTTCTTGAAATCAGATGGATAACCATGAAGCTTAAAGCAATTTTCTCTTATGTGACCCTTGTATTTGCAATAATCACACCAGACTGCAACTTTACTAGCTAAATTCCTATGTTTGTAACTTTCATTTGAGTAATTTGGACTGATATTAGACTGTCCACCACCATTGTAACCTCCAGTATACATCATGTTACTCATCATTGCCACTTCATTGCTTTCAACATATGCACCTTTTCCACTAATCCTATGACTTTATACATTTACTAACATGGCATAGGCCTAATTCAAAGTTGGTAAAGGTCGATTCATAAGTACTTGATTCTTTGCATTCTCGTCAGATTCATTTAAACCAGTGAGATACTGATATAGCTTCTGTATCTGATCACGGTCTACATGTTTCCTAGATTCAGCACAACCACATGAAGGTGGTGGTGTTAGCATTTCATACTCATCCCAGAGTTCTCTCAGTTTAGTATAGTATACTGAGACATAAAATATGCCTTGAGTTAATATGGCAATTCTTTGTGTAAATAACAAGCCCTAGATGCATTATCCTTATCAAATCTTTTCTTGAGGTCTTCCCAAACAGTGTGTGCATCGGAGGCATAGATCACAGAGCTGATCAAACTAGGTGAAATAGTGTTCATTATCCAAGCAAGGACAATAGCATTGCATCTATCCCACAATTCATGAAAATTAACATCGTATCTAGTCTTTCTACAAGTGCCTAGAACAAATCCTAGTTTGTTTTTACCATGCAAAATAATTTTCATAGATATACTCCAGATTGAATAATTTTCTGAACCTTGAAGCTGAATAGAAGTAAGTACAGAACCTTGAGTGTCAGAAGGATGAATGTAAAGAGGTTGATTGTGGTTAACTAGCTCTATAGTTGGCGTAGAAATTGAAGTCGCAAATGGAGAATCACCAGTTTCTTCATTGATCGCCATTGTAGCAGAGAAAAAAGCTTTCGAATTGTTAATTTCTCACAAAATCAATCTCGATCTGACAATGATTCAACCAGACAATTGAGAATTCCCAAACCCTAGAATGAGTGAGAAGTCTTCTGTGTTGAAAAATAGCTCGATCAATCGATGAGGTTGAGACACTAGCAATGTAATCGAATTACTCCAGTACTATCGAAGCAGAGCTTTAGAGAGACAAGTACCACATCTGTCACTACCCTAACTGGAGGGCTGCGACGGGCACTCGGTACTTTACTCAACCGAGTACCAGCATAACATATCTTTCTTATCGTACTATCATGGATAAATGTGCCAAAATTGTCATTATGACATAATCGAAATAAAACATAAGGGAATGATAGTCATAGGACGACCTAACATTAGGGGTGGGCATAAAATCCGAAAAATCGAATTCCGAACCGAACCGAATTAATTCGGTATTTCGGTTTCGATTTTTTTGGTATTTCGGTTTATTTCAGTACGGAAATTTTGGTATTTCGGTAATTCGGTTCGGTATACGGTATTTAAATTTTGGTATTTTGGTATTTCGGTATACCGAAATACTGAAATAGTATAGTCCAAGTCCAACCTTTTTTTTTAAATTTTTTTAGCCCAATAACCTTAAGCCCACACCCCAAAAGTCCAAAACACCTATTAATTTAATATTTCTCGTATTACTACTAATATAACAAAAAAAGTGAAATTGATATCTTAAACTATGAGTAGAAAAGTATTTAGAATCAATAGAAAAGGTTTCCTTTTCGATGACTTATTTTGCAAACTTTAAATTAAAAAGTAAGATAGTTACTTCTATTCAATTTGAATATTTAGCTAAACATTATTTCGATAAAGACCATTTAACAAACAGATTCACCGACTATTTTTAGTTTAATACAAGCTGTATTGGTTTCAAAAGTCGAAGAGCTACAGATTTGAATAAGCAGAAGCCTCGTAACATAGATTTGGTTTAAATCAAAACCGTACCGAAACCGAACCGAACCGAACCGAAATAAGAAATACCGAACCGTACCGAAATATTTTGGTATGGTATTTGGTATACACAATTGATAAACCAAATACGAAAATACCAAACCGAAATTCTTAAATACTGAACCGAAGTACCGAATGCCCACCCCTACCTAACATGATATAGAAACATATACATGTGACATACGCACCTATTTGGCTAACATGACCATTTGTAAACTCAAAACATAGGCCGACAATGCCATACAAGTATCCATATACCAGATATTTGTCTACAAGCCTCTAAGAGTACATAAACATCAATAAGGTCGGGACAGGGCCCCGCCATACCGGTCAATACATGTCCCAATCATACTGACCAAATAGGCAACTCCGGAGCAAGTGGAGTGCAGCAACACCTTCCGCTGAGCTGATAGCCTGCTAGGAGGAGTGTCAACCTGTCTATCAGGACCTGTGGGCATGAAACGCAGCGTCCCCAAGCAAAAGGGACGTCAATACGAATAAAGTATTGAGTATGTAAGGCAGAAAAGCATAACTAAGAACAGTAATGTAAAGAGAGATGTAGGAGATACAACCTGTAGCGTCTGAGTGCCTCTGAGAGATAGTGACATGAAATGTGTGATACATATATATACATAGTCTTTTAAAAACATCCGCCTTTGTGGGCATCATCATCATCCGATCATACCCGGCCTCGGTTGAATCGTACCCGGCCACGTGGATCTCGGTAAACCCAACTGATCAGTGGTTGCACAATAGGTGTCGTACCCGTCCGACTATAGCGCGGATCGGTAGAGTAAAATAGATATTATATATAATGCATGTTGGACTCATGGAATCACGCTCTAAACCTTTCGGAGTGACGTAAGATAGTTGCACCTTCGATTAACAGTATGGACATCATACCATCAATATGAACTTCACTAGGATTCAAGGATCATACATACTTTCTTAGAATAACTTTGTAAGGAAAGAACAACATGGACAACCTTAGTTTCTAGGAGTAGATTCATTATGAAATAGCGTATCGTTTACGTTCGTTTCACCTTAGATCATGCCAAACGAATGAAGGAAGTGTATTAGCATACCTTATCACAATATTTCCACTCACCAAGTTGAAATCGCCTCTTCACAACTTAATATACAACAAGGATAATAATACTATTATTAAGTTACGAAAGGTACAACTATCGCACAATGAACGACAAGCTTATTTTGTATAAAACGGGCAGCATCTCCCCTATTAACCTTACTTCCTCCAAATTCAAGATAACACCAAAAACACAAGAACACAACATCAACAACATATATACATTATTTTCCAGCCTTATATAAACCACAAAATACTACAAAACAGCCCAACACACCGCAATCTCTTCATACACAAAACGACCACCGTAATAGTGTTAAACGACCCGAAAATGTTACGATGAACGACCAGACCACCACCCTACATCTATATGGTGTTTCTAAATACCCTTCCTCTTATAAAACTCCACAAAAAATTAGTAAAATACACAGCCCAACAGTAACACAAAAGAGTCCACAAAACAGTCCTCTACAAGTCAAATAACTCGAACTCACGGCTTCCGATAACCGTCCTGTGAGTTCTAACTATTAGAAAACACATTTATCAACCTTCCTTGATATTTAAACACTTAAATACAGATATTAGACGTTTCGTAACTATGAAGTACCTTCCAAAACTCTAACTACAAAGTAAAAAGAGAGGCGGTATGATGACACTTACGTCGTAGGGATCGTTTTGATGTTATCGCTTCTCGATTTCATGCCCGGGATGATAATTTTCTTTGAAACCCTAGAATAGAGCTTAAGGATATGTTTATGGGTGTTCTATGGTCGTGTTATGCTGAAAAATGAAGAGAAAGCCGACCTAAGACTTATATATATCAACTTTGGAAAAGTCAAAGAAGTGCTAGCTTGGCACCCTAGCATTGGTCCATCTTCCGACGCTTATATTTTTTTATCCGTATGTCGTATGAACGAACGGTTAATAGAGTTGGAAACTAAATTCTAAGACCTTCAATTTGGTATATAATATGTCTCAATAAGACCTCATATAACGCATGAAATGTATTTCTCAAAAAGCTTTAGTGACCCACCTACTTGTCACTTATGATGTTTGCGCAGTCTCGCGAAACTGCAATATCTATCTAGTCCTATGTTGTATCGATGAACGGTTTAATGAGTTGGAAACTAGACTCGTAGATATTCAATTTGGTAGGTATATCCTCCCCTAATTCCATGTATATTGGGAGAAAAGATCAGGTACATTTGACCTAAGTTTCAACAAATTTATGAATGTAACTTGTGAAGACCTTTGCCAACTTTTGTTCCACAACTTGCTTGACTTCAAAACGTAGCACAAGACTATCATACGACAAATTAACTCATAGAATAACCTCCTTATCATGTAATGAACCATATTCTCACCCTATACTACATGTTATAACATTCCAAACTCGTCGACTTTCGACAAAACTTATTTTCTTCAGTTGGTTTAGCTTCTAAGATTTCCAACCCTCTTGGTACTCGTTATTCATGATATTAAATATTTGTAACCTCCAAGGTAACATGATTAAATTACTTTATATGCTTCCAAATACAATCTTATTTCTCAGCTTGCATCAATTGACTTACGACGTACTCTCACGTACGAAAACATGGGGTGTAACATCATTCCCCTCTTTGGAAAATTCGTCCTCGAATGTTGACTAATGCACTTATCTGTATCTTAAGCAATAGATCTTACGAGTACTTTATTATTGTCTTTTCCATATAGGAAGTTGTTTATCCAAAATCTAGGTCATTCCCCCCATTAGGCCTCTTTCTCACACCACAACTTGTGGTCGAAATTCTTCCAATCTCGTAACTATTTATACCTTATTTCATGCAGCCTGTACAATTTTGACCTTGTATGTGCGCCAATGCGACTCTTTTCTCCTTTTTCCTCCAGCGTTTATCCAACCTCTAGGCCTCTCTTGGGAACATATACAGAACTCTACAAGCTATCCCTCTGGGCATCTATAGGTGTATTGAACGTTATCTATCGGTACTTTGTTGAACTTATGACTATTGATATATCTTGTTTCATAGTCTCGGTTATCTATCCTTATGGATTTACTATATCTTGGTGGGTCATACTATAATATAACACTTACTTCATGTTATTATTACCGAGATGTCTAACCCAACTATAGGTTACGCTGTCGCTGCTTATCCTATATGTATAAATCTAAGTCCTTAAATGCATCCTCATTACTGTTCATCTTAAGAATGACAACCTAATCTTATTTCATACTTTGGAACTTTTATCCATCCATTGTTGATTCACCTTAATGTTGATCCATAATCTACTATTGATAACTTGAATCCTCTCATGTAATACATTGTCACTAGGGCTTACGTCGCCTCGGGGACATTTGAAGTGATTTTCTTGATCCACCTAGGGATGATACTATACTTCAATAACCGTATTTCATAGCATCATAACGTGGTTCGTCTTATGGGGGTATTCTAATCCCGTGCAGTTCATGAAATCCTTGTTCTCATAATCATTAGGCCTAAACGTCATCCTCTTATCATTTATCACAATTACACCCTTACTTTACTACCAGGGTAGCATTTCATCTTTTCTAAACGCTCCTAGTTTTAAACTTCTTTGAGTTCACTCATGCTACACTGAGCTTTTTATAACTTTATGGAAACCATCAGCTCTCTTGTTGTGATGGGTTTAATCCCGAGGAATTGCCTATTCTCGTCACCTTCTCACTTACCTTTTCTTATCCTTACTCCTGTCTAGCTAAAACCTTTTTGCTCTACCATACTTTAGCTTGCGACCTACACATATCTATTTATACTACTCGCAACCTTCCTTTTAACATGCTAGCACTATAGATTTCCTTTCATGCCTTATCAGTTGTCTTTAAATGTAAGCAATTACTTTTCCTGGTCATTCTACCACTTCCTGCATAGATACTTGGCTTATCTTAGTGCCCACGAATATGAAAGTTCCCTGTAACTCATATGATCTCAATTATCACCTTTTAATTTTTTTTCTTCCCGTTCATTAGCCACGATAGGTGCCCCTTTCTTATGGAGTGCATACGACATTATAGGGAGACTGCTGTTACAAGACCATTTCTTCTTTAGGCCACTATTCTTATGTTGAAGCCTGCTTCTTTATTTCCTCAGCTAGTCTTTCGTTGCAGTCTTAGGGAAGACCCTCAGACTCTGGTAAAGCTGTGAGCTTATTACATTATATATCCCACAGTATTTCTAATGTCCTTACTCGCCTATCATTATCCTTAGTTACTTACCTCCGCGCCCTTGTGCTCGTAGGGTTGCTTCTGAATTGAAATTTCAGTTGTCTCCCTAATTTCAGTTAGTTTAGCTTCTAAGCTTTCCAACCCTCTTGGTACTCGTTATTCATGATATAAAATATTTGTAACCTCCAAGGTAACATGATTAACTTACTTTATATGCTTCCAAATACAATCTTATTTCTCAGCTTGCATCAATTGACGTACGACATACTCTCACGTACGAAAACATGGGGTGTAACAATAGCTCTGATACCATGTTAAGAGCTCTAGCTATGGAGGAACTGAAGCTTCTAGAAGATAAGAAAGGAAGAAGAAGACTGAAAGTGAAGCTCTGTATTTTTCATCTTCAATACAGAGAAAATGAAAATAGTGAATACAACCATCTAGTCTTTTGTCCTATTTATACACAATTAACTAACTCTAACAATATACAACTAATTGCACTTAGTGTATAAATAGCTAGGGCCCATAATGCTTAATAGTTCCTCCTGACAATGATGAATAAGAGATAAATTCAAGACTTGTTCGAACTATTCTCAGATCTGGTAGAAAGGTGTTGAATAATAGGAGCAATGATCTTGATAAAAGGGTAGTTTTTGTATTTTTACAAGAGAGAGAATCTTTTAGTAAAGTCTGCTCTTATCACAATGAATATCACATGCCTCTCTTCATTAACGTTTTTCTACTTATATGAGACATACCCCCAATAAACCCTAGTAATCATTGCAGAATTACAATTAACTTTTAGTATGTGCATAGAATATCCTTTAGAATATTTCCTCTATCAGCTGTTATGATTTCCTTTGCGAACTTTGTCCTCGATTGTTATAAGCATCCTGACCGCGAGCTTCGACATCTCCTGATCGACCTCGGCTAATTTTTGCTTAATGTTCTCTCGCCCTAAATGTTTCACGGTAGATTTTGACCTACTTGCACTTCTGTACACAAACTCGCTCGAACATAACTAATAGTATCTATTATACTTAGTATACCAAATTAAATAAAAAAATGTGTATTGTTATAAATATATATTATGGATGTTCATAAGCTTCTTGAAGAAGCTTATCATTTCGGTACTCAGTTATGGATTATTACCCCCGGTAGAAGATTATCTATGTCTGGTACAATAGCAGCTTACAAGCAGCTTGCACAGAAGCTTGCAGTAGCTTACACAACAGCTTGCAGTAGCGGCTCACAAGCAACTAGAGGTGTTCATAAAAACCCGAAAAGTCGAACCAAACCGAAAACCAAACCAAACCGACCAAAAAAACCCGATACTTTTTGGTTTGGTTTGGTTTTGGTTTTAATAAAAAATAACCGAACCAAACCGACTATAGGAGTAGCTATTTCAAATTTATTATTACACCTATATATATGTATATTTTTATACAAAGTTTCAAAAGTTTATGGTGAATGTTAATCGTTTGCACTTTTAGTACAATTCTTTACCTTTATATTTCTAGTTTGATTGGTAGTTTTCTTTTGTTAAGTGTAAGAATTCATTTCATGTTAAAAAAAATGTTTTTAATTGAGTGCTTAAATTATTCATCACAATTTGATTCAATTATCATCAATATATTTTAGTAAAAAACAGATTTCTCAAAGGGAAATTGATTTGATAGTGTCACGTTGAAGTTGTGGTCACCGAAATATGTGTTTGGTAGTGTATGTCTTATATTTAAGAAAAAACCGACAAATAACCGAAAAAACCGAAAAACTGACATAAACTGAATCGAGAAAAACCGACTTAATTGGTTTAGTTTGGTTCTAATATTTGAAAAACCGACTTACTTGGTTTGGTTTATTTTAGGGAAAAACCAATCCAAATCGAACCATGAACACCCCTACAAGCAGCTTACACAACAGCTTGCAGTAACAACTTACACAATAGCTTCCTTCTTCTATAAATAGAGGAGATTTCAGTTCATTATGTACATCAGTTTGAAAGTTGAATAATATATCACCCTCTCTCTATACTTGTCTTTGGTTTATTTACTTTACAGTCGTTATTTTATAACACGTTATCAGCACGAGACTCTGCCATCTCGAGCAAATACTTTGAAAGTATCAAAGGTACGGACTTTCTTTTTCTAAATAATGTCAAATCTTTCTAAACTTGAATTTGTAGCCCTGGATATATCGGGCAAAATCTACATGTCTTGTTTGCTTGATGTTGAAATTCATCTTGATGCGATGGGTCTGGAAGACACCATCAAGGACAAAAATCAAGCATCAAACCAAGACCATGCCAAAGCAATGATATTCCTACGCCATCACCTTGATGAGGGCCTGAAAATGGAATATCTTACTGTTAAAGATCCAGTCATACTGTGGAATAATTTGAAAGATAGATATGACCACCTGAAGATGGTCGTTCTTCCACATGCACGTTATGACTGGACTCATTTAAGGCTACAAGATTTTAAATCTATCAGTGAGTTTAATTCTGCTATGTCTAGGATTATTTCCCAATTGAAATTATGTGGTGATAATATTACTGATCATGATATGTTGGAGAAAACTTTCACCACTTTTCATGCCTCGAATATGCTCCTGCAGCAGCAATATCGAGAGATGGGATTCAAAAAGTATTCTGAACTTATCGCACATTTTCTTGTAGTCGAGTAGCATAATGGGCTATTAATAAAAAACCATGAAAGCCGACCAACTGGTTCTTGTCCATTACCTGAAGTGAATGAGACGAACTTTCACCAAGCTAAGCGTGGAAGAGGTCGTGGCCCCAGTCGTGGTCATGGCCGTGGTCGGGAAAGAAAATCTAAGGGAACAAAACTTATTATAGACAATATTGTTCTCTTCCAAGTCCCAAAGAAACTTGTTGAGTTTTATATATATTCGCCGAAATGGGTATCATGTTGAGACAATAGATGAAATGAACGTGGAATATCTTTGTATTACAAAGAATATTTCTGGCCAGAAATGCATTGTAGAAAAGTTACCAACTTTATCTTCTGGCTTATACTATTCAAAGATCAGTACAGTTGAGCACACTCTATCGTAAACCAGAAGTTTACTGATTCAAATACTTTTGTGCTTTGACATAGCCGTTTGGGACATCCTGGATCAATAATGATGAGACGAATTATTGAAAATTCAAGTGGACATCCACTGAAGAACCTGAAGATTCTTACAAATGATGAATTTTCTTGTGATGCTTGTTATCAAGGAAAAATGATCTCTAGACCATCACCAATGAAGGTTGACATGGAATCCCCTGCCTTTTTAGAGCGTATAAATGGGAATATATGTGGACCTATTCACCCACCAAGTGGGTTGTTTAGATATTTTATGGTACTAATAGATGCATCTTCAAGATGGTCTCATGTGTGTCTACTATCATCTCACAACCTGGCGTTTGCAAAGTTATTAGCCCAAATAATCCGATTAAGGGCACAATTCCCAGATTATCCTATAAAGGCTATTCGCTTGATAATGCTGGAGAATTCTCATCTCAAGCTTTTGATGATTATTGTCTATCAATTGGGATAAAAGTTGAACATACTGTAGCTTATGTTCATACTCAAAATCCTTGCAGAGTCATTTATTAAACGCCTGTAATTGATAGCGGGACCACTACTTATGAAAACAAAATTGCCCACTACAGTATGGGGCCATGCTATCTTGCATGCAACATCACTTATTCGTCTCAGACCGACACATTATAATAAATATTCTTCGTCACAATTAGTTTTTGGTCATGAACCAAATATTTCCCATCTACAAATTTTTGGATGCGATGTATATGTGCCACACCACCACATCGTAATAAGATGGGCCCACAAAGAAGGTTAGGAATATATATTGGGTTTGAATCACCCTCTGTTATTCGCTATCTTGAACCATTGACGGAAGATTTATTTACTGCTCGATTTGCAGATTGTCGATTTGATGAAATAAATTTCCCACAATTAGGGGGAGAGAAAAAGGAAATCAAAAGAGAAATTGTGTGGAAAGTTTCATCATTATCTCATTTTGATCCACGTACCCCTATATGTAATCAGGAGGTCCAGAAGATCATCCATTTACANCTGATTTGAAAAGGATAACTAAGTCACATATCCCTGCAGAGAATGTGCCTATCCGAATTGATGTCCCAACAAGACCATCTACTAGCATGATAGCTAGTAAACCTAAAGCACGTCTGAAGCGTGGTAGACCTTTGGGTTCTAAGGATCGAAATCCTAGAAAAAGAAAATCGATAAATTATCAAAATAATATTATGAAGGGATCTCCTGAAGAGACCCAAGATTTGATTAGTTATGAGATTCCTGAAGAAATCAATGAACCCGAGACTCAAGTGAGTGAGCAACTTTTAATAAGTTCTATTGGTGATGGGATTAATTTAAATCGATCTGAAATAGTGGTGGATAATATTTTTGCATATAATGTTGCACTAAACATTATGCAAGATAGTGAATATCTTGAACCCCGATCTGTCGAAGAATGTCGACAAATATCTGATTGGACAAAATGGCAAGAGGCAATTCAATCGGAATTGAAGTCAATTGCTAAAAGAGAGGTCTTTGGACCAGTAATCCAAACACCTGCTGGTATAAAGCCAGTTTGTCATAAATAGGTTTTTGTGCGGAAAAGGAATGATAAAGATGAAGTTGAAAGATACAAGGCTCGCCTTGTCGCACAAGGCTTCTCACAACGACCTGGAGTCAATTATGAAGAAACATATTCACCCGTTATGGATGACATAACATTTCGAAATCTCATCAGTTTAGCCTTACGTGAAAGGCTTGAAATACATCTAATGGATGTGGTTACAACTTATCTGTACGGTTCACTTGATAATGAAATTTACATGAAAATCCCTGAAGGATTTTAAATGCCTGAAGCATATTCAAAATCTCAGGAAATGTACGCAATCAGAGTACAAAGACCTTTGTACGGTTTAAAGCAGTCTGGGCGCATGTGGTATAATCGCCTCAGTGAATATTTGATGAAAAAAAGTGTCACGACCCGAAATCCCACCTTTTAGGCTGTGACTGCGTCTAACGTTGAAACCGCTAGACAAGCCAACGTATACAACATTATTGCCTTAGTAACACAACGTAACAGTATTTAAAACTATTAACCTTCAAACATTTACTGAAATAACTCGAATTCATTAATGTCCAACCTTTTCCGAAAACATCCCACATCACTTCAAACGTTTCACAGCAGAAAATAATAATATTACCTCAAAAACTCATAATGAAATGATAAGACAGCAACAACGAACAATCCCAAAACCGGGGTGTCACAACCTCACGAACTAACTAACTGAGTGCTAAATACAAAGTCTGAAAAGAAATATACAATTGTCTTGAAACTAGGAGAAAAAGGTAAGACAATGAGGAATCCAAAAGTAGGAGAGACACCAAGGCCCACGAACGCCAGCAGGTATACCTTGAAGCTCTGGGTGGACTGAAGGTGACTCCCTCAATGCGGTCTACTGGGTTCGGATGCGTGATCTGCACAACATTAAGAAGTGCAGTGTAGCATCAGTACAACCGGCCCCATGTACTGAGTAAGTGCCGGGCCCAACCTCAGCCGAAGTAGTGACGAGGCTAGACTTGACAATAACGATAACCTGTCCTATTCTACAGCAGGTAACGAGGATATTACGAGGCAAGAGATAAGCAAACAGATAAGGGATGTGGGACAGTAAAGGGGAACAAAGGAAATGAAGCAATCAAATCGACAGATAGAAGTGAACAAGGGAGGCAATCTAACACAATAGCCAACGAAGCAAATATAAATATCAGAAAAGTAAATAATGGCACGGCATCACCCTTCATGCTTTTACTCTCTTCCTCACAATGAAATATACGATGTATCATGGCACGACATTAACTTTTGTGCTTATAATCAATAAAAGTCATGGCACGACATTAACCTTCGTGCTTATAATAAATATGAATCATGGCACGACATCACCCTTCGTGCTTTACACTCTTCCTCACTATGCAATGTAATCAAATATCATGGCACGACATCACCCTTCGTGCTTTACACTCTTCCTCACCAAACAATAACATATAACATGGCAAGGAGTACATCATAGTGGAAATAAGCAGTTCAAAACACCCGACAAGGGGGACACATCAATTAGTAGCTCAAGAAATGCCCGGCAAGGGTCTCAGCTATAACCATTTACCTCAATCACGTACTCTACACTTGTATTATCATTCGTATCAATATTTCTCAAACTCAACAGCCAATACTTTCAGTCAAGGATAAATTACCAAGTAAAGACAACCTCATAATATGCTAAACATGGAATAAATACTGCAATTTCTATCAAATTAGACTCACGGGAATGCTTGACACACATTGCATAGGTACTCGTCACCTCACCTATGCAATGAACATGATAATAACTTAGCACATAACAAATAATACATATTCCCTCACCAAGGTTAGGCAAGACACTTACCTCGGTCCAAGGTATGTCAATCAACCCTCTAAGACCACCTTTCCTTTATAATCAGACTCCGAAACAACGTTATCTATGCATAATTAATTCAATAACATCAATAAAGACTCAATAATATAATCCCATAGCCTAGGTGTTCATTTTCTAGCATTCTTTCAAATTATCAAAATTTGACCCCGGGCCCACGTGGTCTAAACTCGAGGTTCGGACCAAAACCCGATCACCCATAACCCCACGAGTTCAAATATGTAATTAGTTTTAAGATCCGACCCCAAATTGAGGTTGAATCACCCAATTTTCCCAAAAACCTAACACTACCCAAAAAACCCCTAATTTCTATTTGATTTTATGATTTTTGGCCTAGTTTTCTAGTGATTATGAAAGGAAAGGGGAACAAATTAATGTTAAAATCACTTACCCAAGGGTATATGGAGGGAAATTAGCTTGAGGCTCGTCAATGGGGGTTGAGGATGGAGGAGAAGACTGAAATTTAGGAATTCCCGTATTGAATTCTATTTTTGGGGTTAAAATTATAGCTGGGCGAAATAACTCTATGCGATCGCGGAAAAGGGAGTGCGATCACATAGAGTCAAGGATCCTGTGAAGTGCGATCGTAGGACAAGGGCCGCGACCGCAGTGAAGCCTGGACCTATACTACTGCGATCGCGGATAAGGGCAGTGCGATCGCAC
>ML241791.1:7292-59525 GCA_005239495.1 Nicotiana undulata
CCCCCCCCCCCCCAACAGTTTCTAAATATTCTCAACTGAATATTTGGGAAGTGGTAAGTTCATTTATGGAGGGAATATCTTGTCGCCTCTTCCCCAACTATCATAACGCTTTCTTGAGAAACGATAAGACGTACGTCCTGTCCATTTAATGCTTAGGACACGTGTCTTATTATAATTGGTTCTGCAATTTTCAACGCTTTTTTAGCTTTTTGCGGCTGGGTCAGTTTGAAGTGACGGTTCCATGATGATGGTTCATAATGACAGTTTCTGATGACGGTTATTCCCTATAATATCGTATCATATACAACTTTGAAAACCTTTTCTTCTCTCTTGCATTCATATTCTAACTCTTCTTGTAACCACTTTCTTTGTGTTTTCATCATTAAAGATGACTTCCTAATCATCAAACCCTTCTTCATCATCAAACCCCCGTAAGGTAGTGATTGTTGATGATCTCTCCCCCCCCCCTCCCCCTCTTCTGCCCCAACTAGAAGTAGAAGAGATGGTACACTTTGTATCTTAGGCTCTTTATCTAACCGTAGTTCTACCCCTTCTCAGAAGAATACTGCCAAACCTTCCTCTTCTAGTGCACGAACTTCCATAACCCCTAGATCTTCTTCTAGAGGGAAATACCACAATGAACCCATGGGAGAGCCCACTGTATCTGAGATTGTTCCTCAAGAATTTTCTCTCATATTAGATTGTGAAGCTATGAGAAAACATGCCTCTTCCATAACATCAGTTAACCATGCTGATCATTACCCTAGTTTGATCACTTTATCTATCCTTCCCTTAGTTCGTCGTGAATGCAATTGGAAACCAAACTTTCCGGTGGTAACCCCTAGTGCTGATGATAGAATTCCCTCTTATCGTGAAGGTTATTCATTTGTATATACCTACCCTTTTACTTTAGGGTTCAACCCTCCTATCGACCAGTAATCATTGAATTTTGCCATTACTTCAATGTCTGCCTTGGCTAGGTCCGATCATGTGGGGGTAGTAGCTTCCCTTTGTTATTTGTCAGAATTGGTCTACGCTCTTTTTACTTTTTGTCACTTACTCCATCTATACTCACTAAAGCTCTTTCGTGAGGGTGTTTTCTCTCTTGCGGCAAGAAGTAAGAGAGTTTTAGTCAACCCCGAGAAGTGGGTGATGGGAATATGCCTTTCCATGAGAAGTGGAACTTTGTACGTGAGTATCTTTCTCTATTTCTTTGTTTCTCTCAAAGTTTCAATCTTTATTACATGCGTTTATGTTTATTTTTCAGTAATCATGGAAGTTTTCGGAGAAATCCCTTTTGCTTTTGCTGTTTCTAGGGTTTTCTACTCGTAGCATAAGCCCTATTTTTGTTCCTTCTGCTAGGCTTTCTGTTAGCTCTACACGGGAACAAATTCTAAGTGTATCTTCTTCTAAGAGGAAGAATGTTGAAGCTCGTGATCCTGAAGAAGAATAAGAAGAAGATAATGAAGATGGTTCCTTAGTGAGGAAGACACGAGTAAGAAGATGCGTGGTTTTAGATGATGAAGCCATTGTTTCTCAAAACCCGCCTTCAGGATCTGTGACTTTTAGTCTTGTTGATGAACCAAAGAGTGTCCACTTGGACATTTTGAGAATGAAGATGTAGACCATTATAGTAATCCCCCCTCAAGTTCTGTTGATAGGCTTTTCGCCCAAGGATTTAAGGGTGAAGAATATTTTGGCCCCATTTCTGAAGAGCCTCCACTTGCCAACCTTCCAATGACCCAAGTTACTACTACTGTTAATCCTCATGCTTCTTCTAATACCTTACCTGCAGCCGCCCATGTTGTCGTTCCTAACGATGTCTCTCGTGAAGAAGCTGGCCCTTCTAGCGGGAGACGGGGCATGAAGAAGGTGTAGATTGAAGTCCCCAATGGTGGGAATATGTTAAAGAAACCTAGCCGAGTTGTAGTATGGTTAAAACCATAGATAAGCCATGTGGAAAAGGAGAAGCTTGAATCTCACGGGTCTTTGACCTTAACGAATGATGTTATTCATTCTGCCCTCAAGGCATATCTTTATTTCCTTATATTTCTTTCTTTTCTTCTAGGTTTATAACTTTTCTTCCTTGTATTTCTACATATCACTTTAACAAGTACAGAGCTCATGAGAAGGATATCCTGGACTGATCAACAAATGATTAAGCTGCGCACCGAAGATGATAATTGGAAGGAACAGTTTGAAGGCCTTCAACTTGAAAAGGACGTTTTTGCTGGAGAAAAAGAGGCTTTAGAGCAACAATTGAAAATAACCACCACTGAATTAACGATTTTGAAAGCCTCTTCCAATCAAGTTGAAAAGGATAAGGACAAATTAGAATCTTCCTTTGTTGAGCAACATTCAAAGGCAACCGAGGAGATTAGATGCTTGAAAGAGCTTATAAATCAGAAGAAGGTGTATGCGGGTGATCTAGTACAGATGCTCAGGATCTCCGTGCCTCTTCTGATAAAATCTAGTTTCTCGAGGCATGTCTTGAACCTTTGAAGGCAATCTATGAAGCTTTAGAAGCTGAGTAAGAAACTTGAGGGTTGAGATTGAATAACTCTAAAAAGATTATGAAGCTCTTGAAGACAAGCTAACACTTGATGTTAGTGTTTAACCAAAGAATTGGATTCTTTGCTCAAAGCTATTTTAAGAAGAACACGGGTTTTTGATAACCAAAGAATAGACTAGTAGCTGTAAGTAAAACTTGTAAATGGAAAGTAATAAGATGGATAAAAAGTAAGTGTATTGCTGTAGTAGTTTGAATGTGTCTTACAAGTTACCGTTTCTTCCCTTATATAGGGAATTTATTAATATAACGTCTACCATTTTCAGTGATTGAGCATTAATGACTAATTATGGCATTAATGTAACGTTACAATGAGTAACCGTAACTGTTGCGTGAAGGTTGTGTAACGTGTGTCTCATTAATTAAAGATCTACGAATCTTCGACAGTGTCTCTTCATCTTCTCAATCAGGTTGAGATTCCCGTAGCTAATTACCTCGTGGGTATGTTGTGTCGCGCCTCTTTTCTTCGTACCTCTTCATAGAGTCGTGCCCAACTGTCGTGTGTTCATTGCTCCACATAGATTGCTGAGTCATCAAGAATTACTACACGTGTGAAGCCTTTTTTTACCAATACATATCGATTAATATTTGGTAAGTGGATACTCATTTATGGCGGGAATATTTTGCCGCCGCTTCACTCAAAATATTGCATCCATCCCTGAGCGTTGGCGTCGCTTGTCACTTCGATTTAATGCTTGTGCTACGTGGCATTCCCGTATTGGTTTTGCAATTAATTAGCGCCTTTTAGGGTTTTTTGCGGCTGCATCAGTCACGAAGTGACACCTTCAATCATGACTTTCACATCATTGTTTTTCCCCATTTTTAACGATTGCCTTCGAGTATAAATACCCCTTTTCCTTTCTTTACTTTCACGAAAAACTTCTAACTTTCAAACTTTATTTGTAAAGAACTTTTTCTTGTCTTTGTAAATATGTCTTCTTCAAACCAATCTAAGAGAGTCATAAACGTAGATGATCTGACTCCCTCTTCTTCTCCGACGCGGAGTAGGAGAGGCGGCAGGCTGAGGAGTGTAGGTTCTACTCCTTCCAGGGGTTCTTCCTCTTCTCAAGTTACTCCCCCCCTTCTTCTAGGTCTTTATCTTTTCCGAGGGATAGGGATTCTAGATCTTCGTCTAAAGGTAGAGAACACAGTGAATCTTTGCGTGAACCGAGGGTCGATGAAATAGTACCCGCGAAATTCTCTTTTGCTAGGGATAGTCAGGCCCTTAAAGATCAGCTTTCTTGATTGTCGTCTCTTGACAGTGCTGACAAGTATCCTACCCAGATTACTGAAGGTTTGATACCTCTTGTTCGCAGGGACTGTTATTGGAAGTCAGATTATCCTATTGTCGTTCCCAATAGTAATCAAAGAATAACCTCTTACAAGACTGATTATTCTTTTATTTATACCTATCCTTTCACATTAGGATTCAAGCCTCTCATCTACCCGGTTATCATCGAGTTCTGTCGATTCTTTAAAGTCCTCTCGTGTGGCGAGTTGTTGCATGTCTTAGATACTTAGCTGATTTAGCTTCGGTCCCTTTCACCTTTCACCATCTCATTCACCTCTATTCTCCCATGTTGTTCCGCCAGGGAGTTTTTACTTTCACGGCTAGGAGTAAGAGAGTGTTAGTGACTCCTGAGGATGATAAAGATCGAGGTTGGTTTCTTCGGTATGTTGTTGTTCCTACTACTGGTTTAGTAAGCGAAGAAAATCTTCTATTCCCTGAGAAGTGGAATCTTGCACGTGAGTACATTTTTGCTCACATTCCTTGCTTTTTGTTTTAGATATTTTATCAATATCGTAACTGTTTCTTTCCTTTACAACAATCATGGGAACCGTCGAGAATGTCTCCGATTTCCGAGATTGGGTAGAAAAACTTTTGTTAACCGCTCCGTTTGAAGAACGTTCATGGAAGTACCTCTCCGGGAGGTTTGATTGGAGAGTTAATACTCATGGTAAGTGAAGTTTTTGTTTTTACTTCTTCCCTCCTTTGAGCTTTATTTGACCCTTTTCTTTGACAGGGTTTCCTGCTCGTGGAGTTTCTGCTCCGAAATTGTCCTTGGCAAAGGCCCAGGAGATCATTTCAGGATCCTCTTCCTCAAAGAGAAAAGAAAGTAGATCAAGGACCTTGTAAGAGGAGGAGGAAAAGGAGGTCTCTTTAATCCATAGGTCACGTAGAAGAAAGGTAGTCTCTGACGACGAGTCTGCACCTGTCATTGATCCTTCCGTGCCTGAAGCTGAATTTTCCGCCTCTGAGGACGCTACTCCTTCTCCCGTGCGTGAATCTGTTGATCTCCTGTTCCGTGAAGGTTTCGGTTCTGTTGCTGATGAATCTCCCCTGGCTATTTTCTCTCCTTCTACTCTTAGAGAACTTCCTTCTACTGCTTCCGTTATTACTTCTTCCCCTCAGACTTCTTTGCTCGTGGCTCCCGCATCTGTTCCTGCTTCCATGCCTTCTATTGCAGAAGTAGGGTCTTCCAGCAGGGAGGAGATGAGGCAGGTGATGATAGAAGTTCCAACAGTGGGCAGCCTCTTTAAAAAGTCTGGCCAACCTGATGTATGGCTGAAACCGTTAATAGGTCCGACTGAGAGAGCTAAGTTGGACAGCCATAGTTCACTTACATGGGCTAATGAGATCGTGCATACCTCTTTAAAGGTAAAATATACTTTCTTTCATTCATTCTTGTATACGTTCTTGCCGTATCTAATTGATTTCCTTTTGTAGATCAATCTTATAGCACGGAGCTTATGAAGAGGGTTTCCCACTCGGAGCAAGAAGTAAAGGAGTTGCGTGCTGAAGCAAATAATTGTAAAGAGCAGTATGAAAGCTTACAACTCGACATGTAAGTTGTGAAAGAAGAGAAATGTACCTTGGAGCAGCAAGTGAGGGTCATGACGGCAGAGTTGGCCATTGAAAAGGCATCTTCTGATCAGGCAGGCGAGGATAAGAATGTACTAGAGTCCTCATTCGTAGAGCAGCTGTCCCGTGCCTCTGAAGAAATGAGGAGCTTGAAGGCCTTACTGGACCAGAAGGAGGAGTATTCAAGCAAACTTGTGCAATCTCTTACTCAAACCCAGGAGGATCTCCGCAACTCTTTGGAGAAAGTTCAGTCCCTGAAAAGGTCTTTCGCTCCTTTAAAGGCCTCTCATGATGCTGCCGTGGATGAAAGGGATGAATTAAGAGCTGAAGTTGAGCTATGGGAGAAATATTATGAAGCTCTTGAAGACAAGGCAACCTTTGATGTGAGGTTGGCTTATATGAACTCTCGTCTTGACGCATTGACGAAAATGAGTCAAGAAGGTTTTGACCTAAAAGCCGAAATTGCGAAGACCAAGGTCATTGAGAAGTCTCAACAAGGTCAAAATCTCTCTTCACCTGAAGGTGAGGCTCCTGCTGCTCAGGTCTCTTCATCCCAAGCTGCTCCTCCTGCCAGTGAAGACAACCCCCCATCTGATGAAGTTTAAGATTTTGGTTCCCTTTTTTTTTTATATCAATTGGTGGTTACCCCCAGTCCCATCGGGGGTAAGTTTGGATCCTTTAAGTCCCCAACTGACAACTTAGGGGCACCCAATATAAAAAGCTAAATACGGCTAAAACTAAGTTAATACTTAGTTTATTTTTCCATTTAATATATTAATGCAAGTATGACTTTAATTTCTGTTGAGTTTTTGTTTCACTCTTTAAGTCTTTTGCATGCTTCATTTTTTAGGTTTAAGTTTTACCTCTGAGTTTTGCATATACAATGCTTAGATATGTACCTTTTCGTAATAGGCACAGTTTGTGAAAGAGGACCCTTTTTGATCGACACTTAATGAAGAAGACGTCTCAACTTCATAATGGTGTAAAGATGCAATAGAGAGATAGGAAATTTTCAAATTTTTATTTTTAACAATGTTTTTAAAGAAAGTTTTTGTGTTGAACTTTCATAACATTTCACATGTGTTTGCGTATCGTCTAAAACTCATGTTGCAATTGTTTTCTGTTAACAAGTTTGATATAAACTTGTATTTCATAACTGTTTTTCTTGTGTAACAGTTTTTTCGAGTTAATACAAGGGAATAATTGTTTTTTTTTTGTAACAGTTTTTATGAAGATATGGGTTTTTACCCGTAACTGTTTTTATTGACAACAGTTTTTAATAAATACGAGGGTGATGCTTTTTCATTCGTAACTATTTTTTGTTGACAACAATTTTTTGAATAGGTACAAGGATAATGATTTTTCATCTGTAACTGTTTTTATTGATAACAGTTTTCTGTATGAGTACAAAGATTTCATAACTGTTTTTGGTTACAAATTTTTTTTTAAATAAGTACAAGGATGATGATCTCTGTCCATAATTGTTTTTAGGTACAACAGTTTTCTGAATAAGTATAAAGATATGCATTTCTCCCTCGTAACTAATATTTTGCCTTTTAACCTGAACATTCGTTTACATCTACGAACATGTTCGAAGGTTTTTTTAATCAGGCTTTGTGTCTTGAGTCTTTGGCTCTTTTGATTCTGCTCGTATCACTTGACTTGTTGGGATGATGGATCATCAAGCTCGAGCTTTGACTTTTTGATAGTCTTCTACGCTTCGTCTTTGCCTTCCATAATGTATAGTCCCCCAAGTGTTTGAGCTTTGAAGAATGAAATCTAGAGCACTTGACTAATCCTTCCTTGTGGTCCTTTTCCTGAAAAGTAAAAACATACGAGACTCGAAGGTATATAGTTTTTAGATGATGACTGCTTAACCCTTTAAAACGTCCATCAGAAAGTGTAACCCTAGACCGGGAATTCAGTTACTTCATCGCGTCTTTGCAGGTCTAATATCATCATCTGGTGATGGGTTAGCTCTTTGCCTGACCGGGGGTATTCCTTTCCTTAGAAGTAATACTTCTTTAAGTGGATGGCATTCCAACTGGTTGGTAAGATCCTGCCATCCATGGCTTCCAACTCATAAGCGCCTTTCCCTGTGATGCCTCGGACTTTGTAGGGTCCTTCCCAATTTGGGTTCAGCTTTCCCGCACCAGCTTCTTTTGTTGACTGGAAGACTTTTTTGAGAACAAAGACCCCAATTTTGAAATATCTAAGGTGAGATTCTCGGTTGTAATATCGTTCTATGATTTGTTTTTGAGTTACCATACGTATTAGTGCAACTTCTCTTCTTTGCTCGAGCAAGTCCAGATTGATCCTCAACTCGTCGTTGTTTGCATCCTCCGTGGCTGTTGTAAACCTTATGCTTGGTTCGCCAATATCCACAGGTTTAAAGCTTCTGAGCCATAAACAAGCGAGAATGGAGTTTCTCCCGTAGCTGTTTTTGAAGTCGTTTTGTAAGCCCATATCATTGCCGGTAATTCATCAGGCCAATTTCCCTTGGTTTTCTCCAACCGTTTCTTTAGGTTATTGACAATGACTTTGTTTGTCGATTCAGCTTGCCCATTAGCCACGGGGTGATATGGTGACGAAGTGATTCGCTTGATTTGCCAACTTTTGAAGAATTCGGTGATTTGAGAGCCTATAAATTGTGGGCCATTATCACATACGATCTCCTTCGGTATTCCAAAGCGGTATATTATGTTTCTCCATATGAATCTTTTCACTTCTTTTTCTCGCACCTGTTTGAAAGCTTCTGTCTCCACCCATTTTGTGAAATAGTCAGTTAACATGAGTAATAACCATAGCTTTCATTTAGCTGAAGGAAGGGGTACCACTATGTCTATCCCCCATTTCATGAACGGCCATGGCGATATCACTGGGTGCAATAGTTCTGTTGGTCGATGCATGTTGTTAGCAGATCGTTGACATTTGTCGCATTTAGCTATGAAGCTTTCAACCTCTTCTTCCATCTTGGGCCAATAGTACTTTTGACTCAGGATCTCGCCCCTGCATGATTTCCACAGTGTCCTTCATGGACTTTCCTCATCACGAACTCCGTTTGATTAGGTCCGAGGCATTTTACTAAGGGACCTCCGAACATTTTACGATATAAAGAATTACGAATGAGGCAGTACCGTGCAGCTTTTCGACGAAGTGCTTGAGCTGTTTTTTTGTCTTCAGGTACGATGCCATTCTGCAAAAAAATTAATATTTCGTTCCTCCAATCCCAGGTTAAATTATTAAATGTTACCTTATTCTTATTCTGGTCGATTGCTGAATGAAACGGGTGAATGACAATTGCATTGTCTTTATTTGTTACTTCTGTAACTGTTGCGAGGTTAGATAATGCATCCGCTTTTGCATTCTCCTCTCTAGGTATTTGTATAACCTTCCATGTTTTGAACTGCCTTACGAGATCTCGGCCCTTTTCCAGGTACTGTTGCATTCGAGTCTCCCGAGCAATATAAGTCCCCTACATCTGAGAGTCGCTTTTGATCACGATCTTCTCAATTGAGAGTTCTCGTGCCAGTTCAAGCCCTGCAATGACAGTTTCGTACTCTGCTTCATTGTTAGTTATGGGATAACATTTAATACCTTGCATTGTCTTTTCACCCGTGGGTGATATTAAGACTATGCCTAGGCCGACTCCTTTTACATTAGAAGAGCCGTGAGTAAATAGGGTCCATATACCCGAATTAGCCCCATTAAAAAGTAGTAACTCTTTTTCTACTTCAGGGACGATGCTATTATTAAAATCAGCGACGAAATCAACTAAAATTTGAGACTTTATTGCAGTCCTAGGCTGATACATTATGTCATGATCGCTTAATTCTATATCCCACTTAGCTAACCTTCCTGATAATTCCTGTTTATGTAGAATATTTCTCAATGGATATGAAGTCACAACAGTGATTGGATGACATTGAAAATATGGTCTTAATTTTCTAGCTGCCATGATTAGAGCCAAGGCTAATTTTTCTAGATGTGGGTATCTAGTTTCAACATCTAATAAAGTCTTGCTTACATAATAAATTGGAGATTGTTTACCTGTGTCTTCCCTTACTAGTATTGCACTTACGGTAATTTCTGCAACGGCAAGATAGATATACAACCTTTCCCCCTCTTTTGGCTTTGACAGCAACAAAGTTTTTAATAGATAAGCCTTCAGATCTTTGAGAGCCTTCTGACATTCCTCAGTTCATTCGAACTGATTCTGCTTTTTAAGAACTGAAAAGAATTTAAAACTCTTCTCCAAAGACCTGGAAATAAATCTTCCTAAGGCTGCAATTCTGCATGTTAGTCTTTGAACTTCTTTTTTGTTCGTAAGTATATCGGGTATTTCCTCTATTGCTTTAATTTGAGCAGGATTTACCTTTCCTCTATTTGATACAAGGAAACCCAAAAACTTACCTAATTCTACGCCAAAGGCGCATTTTTCTGGATTCAATTTCATATTATACCTGCGTAAAATTTCAAAGGTAATAGAAAGGTGCTGGAAATGATTTTCCGCATGTGTTGATTTCACCAACATGTCATCGATGTAAACCTCCACCGTCTTTCCCATATGTTGCTGGAACATCTTAGTTACTAGCCTCTGATACGTGGCTCCAGCATTTTTCAGGCCAAAAGGCATGACTTTGTAACAGTAAGTCCCCCTGTTTGTAATAAAGGAAGTTTTTTCCTCGTCTGAGGGATCCATTTTTATCTTGATAATACTGGTTTAAATCCAACTTGGTTTAGCCAGAATTGTATGCCTCCAATTATATCTAAACCATTGGTTATGAGATGTATTATTTAACATACAACAACACTTGTACGCATCTTGCCAAGTGGTTCAGGGTCAGGAACCAAATAATTTCCATCTAGAAATATGGATGTGCTATATGATTTAATTGTTCCACCACAATGCATAATAATGGGTCCCCAAAGAAAGTTGGGGATATGTGTTGGTGATCCCAACATTAGGGGGAGAAATTTGGCAGCTGAAAAAGTAATCATGGAATGAATTATTATGAGTGTGCCTAAATCCTCGTACAAAAAAATATGAACCTGAAGTTCAAGTGATAATTCATTTGCAAATTATTGCCAGACGCATTTGCTAACCCAAGCTAAATGATATACTTCAGTTGCTAATGCTCCAAATAGAATAAAGTCCATGATGGACATAGCCTATGGAACACATGAAGCGTAATAGACAAATCGGTTCCAAAGATAAAAACTCCTTGAAGAAGGAGAGTAGCAAATGATAAAGATGGTCATACTAAGGAGGTAAGTGCTTTGTAAGAGCACCATGACATAACACTTTATAAGACCTCATGGAAGAGGCTCAGGTACCTGAAAATAATGAGATCTCGATAAGTTATGTCTTTATTGTGTGATGATGGAACCGATGTAAAATGATCATCGATGATATTGTTGATATAATGTAGCGCTCAATATTTTTAATATTGACGATGATCTTGAGCTTAAATCTATCATGGAATTTGGATAGATAAATGATTGGTAAATGAAAAATACGCAATCAAGATTGACTTTATTTGGAAAACGTGAGGTTTGGACTGATAGCCCTAACACCTGAAAATATAAAGCACTGGGTGACACAAGATTTCTCGTAAATGTCCTTGCATTAATTATATGGAAACATGTTCCCTTGTGGTGGATACAGTTGCTTTCAGATTTTAGTCTGGCAATAATTGGTAATTTGATATACGTATATAAAATCATTGAAGGAATTAAACTGTTCTGAAGCATATTAAGGATTCCCAAGAAATTCATTAAATAAAGCTTCAGCAAATCTTTATGTGGATTAGAGAAATCATGCGTACATGATTTATTTTTGTGTCAATTGCAATTGGTGCACTATGTATGAAATATAGGAGTTTCTTCTCTATATCAATCTTCGATAAAGCAAGAGACGACTATAAAAAAACTGACTTCGTAGAAACATGAGCTTGTGATATAGCTACACCTAGTTCCAGACCGGTTAAGCAAGAACTATAAATAAATGATCAATTCTTGTTAGAACCATGAGTATAACAATATTCTAGCGAGATATAGTTTAATTCCTATATAAAGATACTGGAATACTATTAGGATTATGTTGTAAAAGGAATCTTTGATATAGATTTGTTTATTCTAACAAATATTGTCAAGGTTTTTGTTAGTTATGCAGATGCAGACATTTTCTGAAGATTGTTCTTCAAACAATCTATTTGTATGTGAGGGTACTGCCATATTATTAATTCACAAGGCAGACAATTGTTGATACGTATTCAAGTCATATCAGTATACTAGCAACTGATAAAGCAAGTGACTCAACACACAACATATGTGTGACTTTTTCTTTGAAGAGAAGATTCCAATAATATTGAAGATGATGTTGTTTGCATAGCTCAATTGGAAGAAGGATATATCGAAGGAGACATAATAAAGAAAAAAATTCATATGCATGATCTTCAACAGAATGGTGAAATTGATATTCAACAAATTCGTTCATGTGATAATTTCGCAGCTCTGTTCACTAGGGCATTGTCAACCTCAATGTTGGAGAAGTTGAAATAAAAGATTGAAATGCATTGCCTTCAAGAAATAAAGTGACGTTTTCATCAGGAGGAGACAAATACGCGTTGTACTCTTTTTCCCTTAGCACAGGTTGTCCAAATTTTTCCTGGCAAGGTTTTTAACGAGGCAGCAGACAATGCGTATTACATGATATGTGTACTCTTTTTTCTTCACTAGGATTTTTTCCCAAAAGGTTTTTTCCTAGTAATATTTTAACGAGGCACATTATCTACAGACATCCCGGGGGGGGGGTGGGGGTGGGGTTATGAAATATTATAGTGGATTTATATAATTCCTAAAGAATGTACTCCCACTACTCTTCTCCATTAACCTCTCACTACTTCTTACCATTATGATTGTAACCCCCACACCTCCATAATCTCCTCCATGATCTCAAATGTTTAATGTCATGTTTAAGACATTCTTTTGTATACCTCTATGTAATATTATAAATAGAGGATGAAGTGCTATTGTACATACTTGAATATATAGAAGAAATAAGATAGTTCTCTCTTCATCTGTATATTTCTTGTCTATTTTCTTGTATCATATTATTACTTTGAGCTTAATTTCTTAACATAAGTTATTTACTATAAGCCAAAAAACTCAAATCCGTAATCAAAATCCAAACTTGATGTCGCTTACTAGCTAAAATCACCGAAATTACCTTTTTATTTAAGTCAAATATTTATTTTTAAAATCTTTTATGACTCATCAATTCTAATGCAAAATTGAAGATAAATTTATGTAATTATAGCTAGCGTTTGGTCATAGATTCCCAAATTTGTTTTGAAAAATCTGTTTTGGGTGAAGTTTGGCTTGAAGATGAAAATGTGTTTGGACGTACGTTTTCAAAACATATTTCCCAAATTTATTTTGGAAAAACATGTGCATTACGGAGGATTTGGCCCAAAACCAGCTATTGAGCTAGTTTTGGAATTTGGGATTTGGGACTTGGGATTTTGCCAAAATATAAGCAAAATTTATGACCAAACATGTGTTTGCCAAATAAAACCTAAATTTATTTTGATAAAATATATGGCCAAACGGGTCTATAGTATTTACCCCGATGTTGAAGGTAAAAAATCCCTCAAAAGTTACCTCAAATCAGCTTTCTAGCTCCCAAAATGGCAAAATGAACTTATTGTACGAAATAGGGCATTTTCATAGAAAACTAAAATTTCAGGCATAATTGTTGCAGCACCCGCGGCCAAGCCAAAAGCAACTCAGTGTAAAACTGCTGCACCAATTGGTTTTCTTGGCTTCTGGCTTAAAAACCTTTCCCGAACACTTCGAAATTCATTCGATCCTCCCGGAACCCCTTCAAACCATCTCGATAAGTTTTAATACCCTCAATAGACTTCTCCAAAGTCTCGAAACATAAAGTGAAATGCTATAAATCATAACTCAACTTACGAATCCTAAAATTTGTAATTTTCATGCAATAATGCCGAAATTCTCCCGAACCCCCCGCATCTTAATTCTTAATCCGAACATACGTACAAGTACAAAAATATTATATAAATTTATTAGAAGTTTCAAAGCATGAATCTAAGCGCGTATAGCAAAACAACTTATGAAATTCCTTAAGTTCATTACTTACATGCTACAATATCGAAATTCATCCGAAACCAAATATACACACAAGTTTAAAAATGATATATTTATATAAGAAGTCTCAAAGCAATTAACGAAAATAAAATATTCAAAATGAAGGATTGGATCATTACACTATGTCTATACGGTCAGTTGTATCGTTGAGAGTGTGTGGCTCATATATTTAGTGTCAAGTTCCCAAGGAGTGCAATTGGAAAGTTTGGACACAGATGTATATAAGAGGATCATCAGCAACATTTCTTGGGTGTGAGTAAGCTCAGGAAGTCGAACACATACTCCTTTTTCTAAATCATAAATTATATAAAATAATAATATATTTTATAATAATTACTTAAATATACGTGCGTGAACCCATTCTCAAAGACCATGTGGTACAATTATTATTGGGTATACCTCTACAAGTGAAATTGACAGTTCAAATCCCACTCTGAACGGTCTTGTTTTCGGCACGAAGTATAGATACATATGTGAAAACTACTAAAATTCCAAAAATAAATATAATGTTGAATCTATAATTTTAAAATATAGTAGGTCATAGTAAAAGAGTAAAGTTAAACCAATTAAATATAAATTATAGATCCATCTCTTTATAATTGTACCTTCGTCTTTTAAAAATCTTGAATCCGCCTCTTTCTTGTAGGTACTTTTTCACTCTTGCTAGTGGTGGTTTGAAACTATTAGTCATGATTACTTGAATATGATTTCATGATGACTGTGCTCTCTGCCCCACCCTACGCTCCCTCTTCCTAGGACAAATGTAAATAATATGTTTGTTGACTTCAATGGAAAACAATTCACGATTAGGAATTGAAAAAGTATTTGTGTGGATAAGAGTACCATACAAAAACGCCATCTAATATTTTCTTCAATTAAAAATCACTAAATTGCCATCAAAACCTTGTCTTGCATTTAAAACATTTTAGTCCTATTGGGGAATATTTTTCCACCTTATACTATAACTTGTTCTATCTTATTGCGCCTAGTACCTTGTAGGCTACTGGCAAAAATTAGCTCTAGTTAATATTGAATTTAGTAATTTCGCAATGCAAAAATGATTTTGCTTTTCTGTTTCTCAATAGTCAAATTAAGTATTGTTTGACTAAGTGTATCTTTTTATATAAATGATAGGAGGAAGATTTAACTTTGTTGAGTTAATTTTATCCATGGTCATTACATTTTTGGATTTTGTTACGATCCAAATTTTCATCCTTAGGGATTGTGATGACGCCTAACATCACGCTTGCTAGGCAAACCAATGTTAGAGTTCGATTAACTATTTTCCTTTGATTATCCATTTAAACATAATAAATAATTATAAAATAAACTTAAGATATTGACTTTCAATGAATAATTCCAAACATAAAATAATTAACATTTAAATAAACCAAGCCACGAACTAATTATATAAGTAACTCTAAAACTACCCTAAGGTCTGGTGTCACAATTCACGAACTACTAAAGAATACTACAAATAATGGGCTGAAAGAAATAATGTGTAACTGTTCTGAATCAAATAAAACAGTAGTCTCAATATTATAGAGAAGACTCTCGGGCTCTGCGAACGCCGGCAGATATACCTCGTGTGTCCGAAAAAGAAATAGGTAGCAACTCTAAATATCTCTATTGCTGGCCGGTACCTGGATCTGCCCAAAAAAGTGCAGAGTGTAGTATCAGTACAACCGACCCCATGTACTGAGTAAGTGCCGAGCCTAACCTCGACGAAGTAGTGACGAGGCTACGGCGGGGCATTAATAACATAACCTGTAACAATAATAAATAATAAAGCAAGAAAGAAATCTAAAACAAGTAAATAGTAACAAATGCAACAATAATTTAAAATAACTCAGTCACCTTTTCCAGGTCTCAGCTATAACCAAATCCTCGAATAAATTTCCAAATTTCCACACTTTACTTTAAAATAACCACATGTACGAAATATAAGAAAAACCGTAGAGTAAAACAAGAATTTCCAAATCTTTGTAATAAAAATCAGTAAAACATAATTATTCACCCCTATCACTGTCTTGTTGCGGCGTGCAACCCGATCCCAGCTGTCCACACTTATCACAATCATTTATCTACCCTTATCACAATCATGTATCCACCCTTATCACAATCATTTATCCACCCTTATCACAATCAATTTTTTCACCCTTATCACAATCAATTTCGCCCCCTTGTCACAATCAATTTCGCCCCCTTATCACAATCAATTTTTATTTGTTTATCACAAACTTTCACAATTCAGGCCAAGCCTTTCACAACACCTTTATATCAACATTTATAAACAGAAAACTATACTTCTCATAAACTCATCAATATTATCACAAAATGAATCCAACAGGAGTATATATATATATATATATATATATATATATATATATATATATATATATATATATATATATATATATATATATATATATATATATATATATTGTAAAATAATGCCAAACTGCTCAACCTTTCTGTACCACAAGGGAACCGAATAAACAACCAATACTCTTCCAAAATAATCACAATAATAGTTAACAACAAAGTAATAAGGCCAAGTAGACGTAGAAATAATAATGAGCATAGAACAATTAAGACATGAATCAGTTAAATTGGAAATGGGGAAGGGATCATGTTTAACAGACCATTTGGTGGTGCATAGATACTCATCACCTCACCTCACCTATACACCACACACATGCAATTCACATAGCAAATAAGTTGGGATTCCTATTCCCTCAAGTCAAGGTTAGACCAAACACTTACCTCAATTTCGTAGGCCACTCACTGCTCAATTATTGCTTTTCCTTTTGAATTCACCTCCAATACACTTGAATCTAATCATAATTAACTTAATATCATTAATTAAGGCTAAAGGAACTAACTTTATTGAAAATCATAATTTTTCCTAAGTTCTCTAAAAAAAAGTGAAAACTCGACCCCGAGCCCGCTTGGTCTAAACTCGGGGTTCGAACCAAATTACGTTTACCCATTCACCCATTCACCTAAATATACAATTAGTTTCGAAATCCGACCTCAATTCAAGGTAAAGATTCAATTTTTACAATATTTTCTAATTCTACCCAAACCCTCAATTTTTACCATGAAAATTCTTAGTTTTTGAGTTATAAGTATAGAAAAATAATAAGGAATTCAAAGAGTAAAGTTTAGAATTGGTTACATATGACTTGGGGATGAACTTTGGTGAAGAAATTTGCTCCTAGGGCTGTGTGGTTCGAAAATATAAATAAAATACATAGGTAAAAATATATTATATAGTAGTATATAATATAGAAGGTATTACATAAATATGAAGGTTTATATAATATCAATGGCATAATAGACTTTTCAAGTAAAATGTGACTTTTGCGATAGCTAGAGCAAAGTAAAATGATTTTTGTGTAACAAAAGAAAGAAAAGTGACTTTTGTGTAATGAACACAAAGTTAAATGATTTTTACATAACAAAAAAAAGAAAAGTGACTTTTGGGTAACAAATATAAAAGTTCAATAACCATGGATAAAATTAACTCAACTTTGTTCAATTTAACTCAATAACAGGTCAAATTAGTCGGGTCCCTAGACAATGAGGAGTGGCAAAAAAAGAGGCTGGAAGAATATTTCCTAATTCCTTTTCTTTTCTAGTAGAAATGTGGAACTCCTATGACAATAAAAATGCAGATGAAAGGCCCATCATTGTAAGATTAAATGTGGAAGTAATGTGTATACGGATAAAATCAGGGCCACCCAATTCTACTATTTGATCGAGATTGGAATGTTGCATCGAAGATCGACTTCGACTAAATCACGAAGCCGAGGCATCAAGTTCGAGATCGAAGTATCTTTCGAGATCGAGGTCGGTAACAATCGAAGTTAAGAAAGACAAACACCGAGTGATATCAGAGATGGCATAATAACGGAAGAGCGAGATATCCGTGACTGGTCGAGGATCACAATGTAAATCTCGAAACGGATCAAATCAGAAGCGGTTAATTAGCTAATTCGCGTACAAGGCAATGCGTTCGCGTAGGGAGTTGGTCTCCCCTTCCCCAGGTCCCCACTACTCTATGCGTTCGCGTTCATAGGGGTGCGAACGCAATGCATTAAATAGTTGTGCACCAGCAACAACAAAGACATCAGAAATACAAGTGCAAAAACATCCCGTGGCCTATCCGAAACTCACCTGAGCCCTCGGGGCTCTAAACAAAACATGCACGCAAGTCTAAAAATATCATATGGACTTGCTCGGGCGATCAAATCATGAAAATAACATGTAAAACTGTGAATTAAACCTCAAAACTCATCATTTTCATCAAGAACACTCAAGGTTCATTATTTTTCAACCGGATTGTCCGAATCGCGTCAAATAAACTCCGTTTTTCACCAAATTTCACAGTTAACCATTAAATACCATAACAAATCTGTACCAGGCTCCGTAACCAAAATACATGCCCGATACCAATAGTTTTAAATATTAATTCTTTTCTTTATTTCATTAATATTTCAACAAAATAATTTCTTTCAAAAATTAATTTCTAAGGCTTGGGACCTCGGAATTCATTTCCGGGCATAGGCCCGAGTCCCATATTTTACTGTGGACCTCCCGGGATTGTCGGAACACAGATCTGGGTCCGTTTACTCAAATGTTGACCAAAGTCAATATTAATCAAATTTTAAATTCTAGAAATCACTGTTTCTCATATTTTCACTTAAAAGCTTTCCGGTTTTATGCCCGGACTGGGTGCGCAAATCGAGGTACTTAAAATAAACCTTTTTAGCGCTATTAAACTTAGAACGGAGTCTAAATTCATAAAATGATCCCTTGGGTCATCACAGATTTGTTACCCAAAAGTCACTTTTCTTTTTTTGTTATGTAAAAATCATTTAACTTTGTGTTCATTACACAAAAGTCACTTTTCTTTCTTTTGTTACACAAAAATTATTTTACTTTGCTCTAGTTATCGCAAAAGTCACATTTTTACTTGAAAAGTCTATTATGCCCTTGATATTATATAAACATTCATTTTTATGTAATACCTTCTATATAATATACTACTATATAATATATTTTTACCTATGTATTTTATTTAAAAATAAAATAACTTAATATTATTTTTATAATATATTCATATATTTAATTTTTTCTTAACGTTAATTCTCACGATATATTAGTAGCGTTATTAAATTTGTCAGTAACTTTAATATATATTAGTAGAGAAATAAATCGGCAAGTACATTTCCGTGAGAAAATTAACAAACAAAGAAAATGAGGAAAAAATCATATGTTAATATGAAGAAAAATCCCTAGGTAACTCTACATGCGAATTTCGCTGGGGATATTTTCTTGGGGATTTACCTGAGCAATTGGTTATTTGAGAAATTACACTACCAGATATTCAGGGAAAACCGTCCAAAAAACCGACCAAAGTTGGTCGGTAATGACCAATAACAGTCCAAAACGCGACCATTAACGCGTGGTCGGTATTTTGAAGGTCGGAAGGGCATACCGACCAAAGTTGGTCGGAAATACGACCAACTTTGGTCAATCAATTAAATTAAAAAAAACGATTTGCTGAAAAAAGTTGTTTTATAACGCTACTAATATATCTTGAAAATTAATGTTAAGAAAAAATTAAATATTCGAATATATTATAAAAATAATAAATAAAATAATATTAAGTTATTTTATTTATAAATAAAATACATAGATAAAAATATATTATATAGTAGTATATAATATAGAAGGTATTACACAAATATGAAGGTTTATATAATATCAAGGGCATAATAGACTTTTCAAGTAAAATGTGACTTTTGCGATAACTAGAGCAAAGTAAAATGATTTTTGTGTAACAAAAGAAAGAAAAGTGACTTTTGTGTAATGAACACAAAGTTAAATGATTTTTACATAACAAAAAAAAGAAAAGTGACTTTTGGGTAATAAACACAAAAGTTCAATAACCCTGGATAAAATTAACTCAACTTTGTTCAATTTAAGTCAATAACATGTCAAGTTAGTCGGGTCCCTAGATAATGAGGAGTGAAAAACAAAAGGCTGAAAGAATATTTCCTAATTCCTTTTCTTTTCTAGTAGAAATGTGGAACTCCTATGACAATAAAAATGCAGATGAAAGGCCCATCATTGTAAGATTAAATGTGGGGTAATGTGTATACGGATAAAATCAGGGCCACCCGATTCTACAATTTGCTCGAGATTGGAATGTTGCATCGAAGATCAACTTCGACTAAATCATGAAGCTGAGGCATCAAGTTCGAGATCGAAGTATCTTTCGAGATCGAGGTTGGTAACAATCGAAGCCAAGAAAGACAAACACCGAGTGATATCGGAGATGGCATAATAACGGAAGAGCGAGATATCCGTGACTGGTCGAGGATCACGACGTAAATCTCGAAACGAATCAAATCAGAAGCGGTTAATTAGCTAATTATGTGATTTTCTTTTGTAATTTGAATTATACCATAAGTAAAATTCCTCTGCTATATAAAGGGGAGTTCTAATCATTTGGATGATATCATTATTCACAGAGATCAAAGCAATATGATTCTTTCTTTCTCGCTTACATTACTGTTCATCAATATGTTCTTTATCATTTAACTGTTCTTGCACTTATCAGTTCGAGAGTACTTCGACTCGAGGACTGAGTTGTGTCTGCACACTGGTTTGCTTTATTTATAATTTAATTCTATCGTTTATCTTTATATTTTTCAATTGGTGTGGATTGATATCACATATCCTTAAAATCACAATATAAGTTTAATTGTTATACAAATTTTAGGGTAAATAGTTTGGCGCCCACCGTGGGGCTAAGGATAATAGTAATTGTTCAATACTGATTCCGATAATACACACTATTTTATGCTTGTTCTTGTAAGTGTTTTTATTTTCAGGATAAAACATGTCAAACTCAGAAACAACACCCACACATGGTGACAACGACCTCAGATTCACGAGGAAAATGACAATGTATCTTCCCCAGGGGTCGAGGTGCCTCAGGTTGATCTCGAGAGAGCATTAATTGCCAATCCAGTCGACGTCAGTTCGCATATCTGGCGGTCGAGGTACGCAGGGAGGAGGAGATGGAGGATTCAACCTCCAATTAATATTCGAGATGTTACAGGCTCAACAAGCTGCTATTGCACAACTACAAAATCAACATCGAGCGCTGAGTGGGGTCGAACCAGAAGTTGCTTGCCGGACCGAACCAGTGCCAGAAATGTCAAACACCAGGCGTACAACTCCCAGGTTGACCAGATACTGGGGCACCACCGATTTTGAAAGTATGGACTCAAAGAAGTTTGTGCAGAAGCCGTTCCCCCCAAGTGCGGCTCCGAAGCCTATTCCGAAGAAATTCCGCATGCCGTAAATCCCTAAGTACAATGGGACCACCTATCCCAATGAACATGTCACCTCCTAAACATGCGCCATAAAAGAAAATGATTTAGAAGATGATGAGGTCGAATCTATTCTACTGAAGAAATTTAGAGAAACTCTATCAAAGGGAGCAATGACCTAGTATTACAATCTACCACTTAATTCCATCGACTCCTTCTCCATGCTTGCATACTCTTTTCTAAAGGCACATACCGGGCAATAAAGGTTGCGACTAGGAAATCAGACCTTTTCAAAGTGAAACAAATGGATAACGTATGCTGAGGGAGTTCGTATCTCGGTTCTAGATGGAACACATGGATTTACCACTGGTCACATGAGATTGGGTTGTTCAATCCTTCACGCAAGGTTTGAATGAACGAAGTTCGGTGACATCGCATCAATTGAAGTTGAATTTTATTGAATATCCGGCGCTAACCTGGGCTGATGTCCATAATCGGTACCAGTCAAAGATTAGGGTCAAGGATGATCAATTAGGGACCCCTCCGATTTCGTATCCGAACATGCCCGTAAACAAAATTAGAGGGATATCGACATGGAACCTCGGTCGAACAGAGACCGATATCATCCATACAACGCATATCGTAGAAACAGCGGCCCAGGATGCAATCCCATCCGAAACGATCGAGGGCAGATCTCTTGAGGACTCATAAACAAAAGTGGTTTCGATAAAAATGTCGATCCCATAGAGGCACCACGACTATCGGAGTACAACTTCAGCATCGACGCATCAGGTATTGTGTTAGCCATTGGGAGAATCAAAGATACTAGATGGCCCAGACCCCTACAAACAAGGTCTTCCCAAAGAAACCCCCATCAAATATGCAAGTACCATAGTACACATGGCCATCGAACCGAAGACTGCAGACAACTGAGGGAGGAGATAAAAACGAGGTCCATCTTCGATAGTTCTTGAGGGAGCGAGCCAAAAACCATTTCAGAGACACGGGCACCAACAGGAAAAATGAGTAGGAAGAACCACAACATGTGAACCATATGATCGTCGGAGGGGTCGATATTCCACAAGGGCCAGTGTTCAAATGCACTAAAGTATCAATTACTAGGGAAAAACGAATTCGAGATTATGTGCCAGAAGGCAGCGTATCATTCAACGATGAGGAAGCAGAAGGTATCTATCAACCCCACAATGATGATTTGGTAATTTCTATCCTTATGAATAAAATTCAGGTTAAACGTGTGTTAATTGATCCAGGGAGCTTGGCCAACATTATTCGATCGAGGGTCGTGGAGTAACTCGGCCTACAAGATCAAATCATACCCGCAACTTGGGTCCTCAATGGTTTCAACATGGCCAGCGAAACGACTAAAGGAGAAATCATTTTACTGGTGAACGTAGCTAGGACTATTCAAGAAACCAAGTTCCATGTAATTGAAGGCGATATATGGTAAAACGCGCCCTTCTCAGAAGGCCCTGGATTTACAATATAAGGGCAGTCCCTTCAAACCTTCACCAAATGCTAAAATTCCCAACACCGGATGGAGTGAAAATGGTATATGGGGAGAAACATGCTGTAAAAGAAATGTTCGCGGTCGATGAGTTAATACCGATATAGACACTTTCGTCAACAAAGAGATCAGAGGTCAAAGGAAAACAGGAGGCTAAATAGCGATGACTACTGGATCCATCGATCCTTCATTATCCCAGAAGATTCCGACGCCACCAAATCAACAATTGAAGGGCTGGAACAAGTTATATTGATCGAATACCTACCCGACCGGAAGGTATACCTTGGTACGAGGTTAACCCCCGAACTCAGAAAAAAACTCATTAAACTTCTTATCGATAATATGGATTGTTTTGATTGTTCCCACTTAGATATGACAGGGATTCCACCGGAGATCACAACACATCGATTGAGCCTGGACCCAAGGTTTAGACCGGTAAAACAAAAGAGAAGGCCCCAGTCCGAGGTAAAACATGCATTCATCAAAGAGGAGGTAACCAAAATTCTCAAAAATAGGATCCATTCGGGAAGTAAAATATCCCGAATAGTTAGCGAACGTAGTCGTAATGCCTAAAAAGGGGAACAAACTTAGGATGTGCGTAGATTATAAAGATTTAAACAAAGTATGTCCCAAAGACTCTTTTCCTCTGGCGAATATCGATCGCATGATCGATGCCACTACCGGCCACGAGGTCCTTAGTTTTCTCGATGCCTAATCCGGGTACAATCAAATTCCAATGAACCCGGAGGATCAGGAAAAGACTTCGTTCATCACTAAGTATGGAACCTATTGTTATAATGTAATGTCGTTTGGGCTAAACAAATGTTGGTCCTACCTACCAACGCCTAGTAAACCGATTGTTCGAAGAACAAATAGGTTAATCAATGGAGGTATATATTGAAGATATGCTGGTTAAGTCCCAGCACACAGATGACCATTGCACACATTTGCAGGAAATATTCAATATATTGAGAAAATACAACATGAAGCTCAATCCTAAGAACTGTGCATTTGGGGCCGGTTTGGGCAAGTTCCTCGGCTTTATGGTGTCAAATTGGGGGATCGAGATTTAACCTTGATAAAATCAAGTCATTCGAAGACATCACAGCCGTGGACAAGCGTTAAGGTCGTACAAAGATTAACAGGACGGATAGCCGCCTTAGGCCGGTTTATCTCGAGGTCTTTAGATCGAAGTCATAGGTTCTTCTCACTGCTCAAAAAGAAGAACAATTTTGCTTGGACCCTGAAATGCCAACGGTCCTTGGAAGAATTGAAGCGGTATCTCTCGAGCCCACCACTGCTTCATACTCCGAAAGAGGACGAACAACTCTACTTATATTTAGCAGTCTCGGTAAGTCGGGTCCTAGTTCGAGAAGATCAAGGTACGCAATTTCCTGTTTACTATGTTAGTCGAACTTTAGGTGAGGCCGAGACCCAGTACCCACACTTTGAATAATTAGCGCTTGCTTTAGTAAGCGCCTCTAGGAAATTAAAACCATATTTTTCAGTGTCACCCAATTTGTTTGGTGATCACTTATCCTCTTCGTAATATTTTGCATTAGCCCGAGCATGAGCCGATTGTCCAAATGGGACGTCGAAATATGTGGGTATGATATCGAGTATCAACCCCGAACGACCATCAAGTCTCAAATCTTAGCAGACTTCGTGACTGACTTTACGCCAACCCTCATACCCGAGGTTGTAAAGGAACTGTTGTTAAAGATAGGTACATCTTCGGGGGTGTGGACCCCTTTTCATAGATGATGCTTCGAATGAAGGGGTTCCGGCTAGGCATCATTTTGAAGCCGTCCACAGGCAATACAATTAGACAATCTATCAAAACCTCTAAGTTGACTAACAATGAGGCTGAGTAAGAGGCCATGATTGCATGTCTCGAGCTGGTTAAAAGCTTGGGAGCAGAGGTCATCAAGGCCAAATGTGACTCCTCACTTGTAGTAAACCAAGTCAATAGGACCTTCGAGTTTCGAGAAGATCGAATGCAGAGATACTTGGACAAACTATGGGTAACCCTACATCGGTTTAAAGAATGGACACAACAACATGTACCTCGAGAATAGAACATTGAGGCCGATGCCCTTGCAAATTTGGGGTCATCAGTCGGAGACGACGAAATTAGCTCGGGGAATGTCGTACAACTTTTGAGGTCATTGATCGAAGAAGGCCACGCCGAAATAAACTCCGCAAACTTAACTTGGGATTGGAGGAATAAATATATCGAGTATCTAAAAAATGGGAAGCTCCCATCATACCCTAAGGAATAGAGGACTCTACGAAGAAATGTTGCACGATTCACATTGGCCGAAGATGGAAAGTTATACAGAAAGATGTTCGATGGACCGTTGGAAATATGTTTGTGTCCGGGAGACACCGACTACATCCTGCGAGAAGTTCACGAGGGTACTTGCGAAAACCATTCCGGTGCTGAATCACTGGTTCACAAAGTCATTAGAGCGGGATACTATTGGGCCAATATGGAAAAAGATACTAAGGAATTCGTTTGAAAATGCGACAAGTGCCAAAGATAGGCACTGATGATCCACTAGCCCGGAAAGCAACTTCATTCAGTCCTATCCCCATGGTCGTTCATGAAATAGGGAATGGGTGTCGTCGGCCCTCTGCCAGCGGCCCCAGGTAAAGCTAAATTCATTTTATTTATGACTGCCTATTTCTCTAAGTGAGTTGACGCACATGCTTTCGAGAAAGTAAGAGAAAAAGAAGTTATAGACTTCATCTTGGATTACGTCATATGCCGATTTGGGATACCTGCCGAAATCGTATGCGACATTGGAAAACAATTCATCGGCAGCAAAATAACAAAGTTTCTCGAAGATCACAAAATAAAAAGGATCTTGTCTACGCCGTATCATCCTAGTGGGAACGAATAGGCCGAATAAACAAACAAGACCATCATTCAGAATCTGAAGGAAAGATTGAACTACGCTAAGGGATAATGGAGAGAATGTTTTCCCGAAGTCCTTTGGGCGTATCGAACAATGTAAAAATCTCGTACGGGGGAAACACCGTTCTCCTTAATATATGGCGTCGAAGATCTGATCCTGGTCGAGGTCGGGGAACCTAGCGTCAGGTTTTGATACACAACAGAAGAATCAAATCACGAGGCTGTGAATACAACCTCGAATTACTAGATGAAAAATGGGAAGCAGCCCTTGTCCGATTGGCTACACAAAGGTAGCGCATCGAAAGGTACTACAACCGAAGAGCCAATCTTTTCCACTTTAGAATCGGGGACTTAGTTCTGAGAAAAGTCACCCTCAATACTCGAGACCCAAATGAAGGAAAACTCGGCCCAAATTGGGAAGGACCGTATCAGGTCATAATCGGAAAGAGATCCTACAAGCTTGGATTGATGAAAGACGAACAATTGCCAAATAATTGGAACATATCACTCATCAAACGATATTATTATTAAGGTATGACCTTATCATTTTTCTTTTATATGCTATACTAACTTGTTGCAGGTGTTCAATCGAAGGCATCGAAGTTTCCTCCAAGCATGAAGTCCTTAGGTCTGAAAGCACGCGTTGCACTCTTTTTCCCTTCGACCGGTTTTTATCCCAAATGGGTTTTTCGGCAAGGTTTTTAACGAGGCAACCATTGTTCATGATAACTTAGAACAATTCAACAGTATTTACAATCAACCTCGAATACTGGGGGTATCACCCTCGGATGTTATATTTTCAAGGAAAATACTTCATGTCAACAGGGTCTCGATAGGTAAATTTTGTAAAGGGCCAAAAGGTCGAATGAACCGTTTCCATGTAGATTACTCGAGCCCTAGTGGAAAAACATGTACACATGTATGATCTATTGAAAGAAGTATTTTTCCTTACCAGATGTTCCATGCCTTAGTGAAATTTCTACTTTTCAATTTCATACTTATGATCTATCGCGGAAACTGGCTCAAGGGACAATCGCAACTAAAGATCGAACAATTAACCCCGTACTCCAAAAATTGACACGTTCAAATTATTAAACTTCGATACCATAAGAACTTAAAAAGGCAATCCTCGATTTTTTAGGCCAAGGCCACCCCACTCGGGGACTGATACTTTGAACAAGTTCGAAGCGTAATTGGGAAAATAAGCCCAAGAGGAAAATCCTAAGGCTACAGCCAAACTAACACGGTTCGAAGACGTCCGAATTCGGTAATGAAAACAGGACTTCGAATACTTTTATAAACCCTTTAAAAAGGCTACCCTCGACGAAACAACCGAAAGGTTTCGACAACGTTAGCCCTCGAAAAATCCTATGTGGTTCTTTACCTCCCATTGGCGTTTTGCTAAATCCTCGAAAAAGATCTTATGATCAGATCATCAAATATGTAAAAGGGGAGCTTACTGTGGTTCTTTACCTCCCATTGGCGTTTTGCTAAATCGCGCCAATAATGCTCTGCGTAAGTGGAGTTCGAGGAAAGTTTTCGGACCCAGATCTCGAGATCGGGGATCTCACGAGGCATCCAAGAAACAACTACAAAAGAAGGCATTAATGAGAAAAAGTAGAGGAACAAAATAATACATGGAAACTAACAGTGAAATAATACTTACGCTTCATGTTCCATTTCTCAGGAAATGGCATCCTCTCTATCGAGATGAGGTTGGAGGTCTTCACTTGAACAAACCTACCCATCCAGCATCGATCTTTGTCCTCGTCGATGCTCGAGAACAACACCTTGGTTACCCGACGTTGGAGTTTAATCAACCCTCGATAGATACGAGGGTTGTACAACCTAATGAGGTGGTCGAGGGTGAATGGCATCACCTCGTATTTGCTTGAAAAGAATCAGAGCATGATGACCATTCACCAAAAGGAAGGATGGATTTGGCCTAAGGTTACCTGGTATTAACGACAAAAGTCGATGATGACGGGGTCAAGAGGGCCCAATGTGAAAGGGTAAATGTAAACACTCAGATACCCTTCCACGTGGGCAGTGATACTTTCTTTAGGGGTTGGAATCACTAACTTTTTATCCCCCAAGTTGCACTCTCTCTTAATCTGCTCGAGGTACCCCACAGTTATCGAGAAAATGTACCTCAACACATGCTTGCATCGGCCAGGTACCGAGGAAGGTTTCTCGATCTTAAAATCAAATTTAAGGTTACACGGTCCAGGAACACACTCCTCAAGGAGCATATTCACCGGTGTTTTTGTCACGACCCAAACTGGAGGATCATGACTAGTACCCCGGCCATACCTGCCGAGCACCAACGTACATTCTATCTAATCCTCTTATTATCTTTAAGGGCCGACGAGATCAATATAAGTGGTAGATATGGATTATGAACACCAAACAATGAAAGATAATGGAATGAACATGCATAACATGGGATAACAAGATTTCCAAGAACCTACATATAAGTTAGGAGCTATTACGCTTCCATGAAAGACTATACAACAAAAACCATCCGACAAGGCATACCAAACTATACATAAGCCGACACCTGTCTATGAGCCTCTAAAAGAGCATAAGTAATACAACATAGTCGGAACAGGGCCCCGACATACCCATAATATCTATAACAAAAATACGGCAAGTCCGGAGAAGGGATCTCGCCTATAACCGCTGAACTGGAAAGCCTACTGTGGTGGGGGAGCTGCGTCTACCTATCTATCAGGACCTGCAACACGACATGCAGCGTCCACAAATAAAAAGGACGTCAATACGAATAAATTACTGAGTATGTAAGGCAGGAAAGCATAAGTAAGAACAATAATCTAAACGGGGATAGAGAATATACAACCTGTAACATCTGGGTACCTCTGAGGGCTACTAACATGAAATGCGTGATACATACATATATATACATAAACCTTTAAAACATCCGCCTCTGTGGGCATCATCATCATCATCATATCATACCCGGCTGTAATAGGCTCGATAAAACGTACCCGACCACGTGGATCTCGGTAAACCCAACTGATCAGTGGTTTCACAATAGGTGACATAGACGGCCGACTATAGCGCGACTCGATAGAGTAAAATAGATACAGATATATATAATGCATGTAGGACTCATTGGAATCATATTCTGAACCTTTCGGAGTGACGTAAGGTCGATATTCTCCGTACACGTTATTAGGATTAACTCTTAATCAAGAATCTTATAAGAATCAGGAAGTACCAACAACATTGATAACATAAGAATAAGAGAAGCAACCTCAACATCAATTGTTCCATAAGAAGGGAAACAATGTAAGTACTGCTAGCTTCTAAGAGTAGAGTATCTTTGGAAGCTCGTTCATTGCATTATGTACAATCATAGTCGTGAAAAATAAAGAAAGAGATAGCCTCACATACCTTGTATATACTGCCCCAATCTCAATCTATGCAATTGTCACGACTGCTTAGTCTACAATAAGAGAAACGACACTATCGTTATCATTTAAGCGTCATAACTATTGTGTATCGACCACAACCTATCTTACGATGAAACGAACAACACCTCCACTATATATATGACTTCACACAAGTCAAAACAATCACCAAACAACCCAAACAACATCAATAATAATCAAATTGAGCCTCCCAAAATAGTCCACACACAACCTAATAACTTCATACATAAGACGACCACCGTAGTCGTGTCAAACGACCCGGAAATGTTACGACAAATGACCAGCCCACAACCCTACATTTATATGGTGTTTCTACACACCCTTCCTCCTCCAAAACTCTACAATACAGTAGTAAAACACGCAGCCCAACAACAACACAAAACAGTCTGCTACAAGTGAATAACTCGAACTCACGGCTTCCGATCACCGTCCCGTGAGTTCTTACAAGTATAAAATGAATTACCATGAATTTACAAAATGAATGAAAGAGATCAGTAAACACACCTTACTTGTTGGATAACTCAGCCCTTATCTTGGTTCTTCAAACTCTAGGGTTAACCCCCAATTTGAACTTGAAAGAGAGGGAAAATCAATTAGGGTTTGCGGATAATTTTTGGGAGGACGTTTGCAGGGGTTTAGGTCTGGTTATTTGTGAAATATAATGAGGGATATATTGCAGGAGATAAGACTTTTAATGGGCTCTTTGGCTGACCCGAAATATCCTCTTTTTGGGCTATCATTTAACCAAGTAGGTGACCCACCTACTTGTCACCTAGCAGCTTGTGCAGTCGCGCAAAAATATTTATATATCTCTACTCCGATATCGTATTGATAAACGATTTAATGCGTTGGAAACTAAACTCATAGATATTCAATTTGGTGGGTAGATAACCCTATAATTCCAAGTATATTGGAATAAAAGCTTAATAACATTTGACCTAAAGTTTAAGTAAAACTATGAACCTAAGTTGCGACAACTCTTGTCGACTTTTGTTTCATAACTCGTTTGACTTAAACACTATGATACGGATATTATATGATTCAAATACCTTAAAACACGACCTCTTGAGAATATCAAGCACCCCTAGGTTTACCCAAAAATACGAGTTACAACATCCTTGATTCGTTTAACTTCTAATACGTGTTAATCACTCTTAGACACTCTTGTATCATTTAAGATCAATAGGATTAACTCTTTATCATCTCAAAGATAATCTCTTCTCATGTTTACGTCGATTAACTATGGCATGATCCAACGTACATGAATATGCGTTGTAACAGTTTTGTCACTGGCTGGCCGTGAAGAAGAAACTTTCTCCTTATGAGGAACTGTTTTAGATGTTTTCGCCATCTTTATGAGCTTGAAGAAGGAAGAAGGTAGTAAGACTTGGTGTTTGAAGATTGTCGGTGAAACCTGAATATTAGTAGAAGGGAAGAACTTGGGAGAGGTAAAAACTTTGAAGAATAGAAAAAAGTGAAAGTAAAGTTTGATTCAATGAGGAGAAGGCCTATTTATGGATTTACGGCGACGGTTCAACATCACTAGTGGCCAACCACCAACTGATGGTCATTAATGATTTTGGGAACTGTACCGACGGGACGTTCGGTCACTTCCATCGCTTACTTCACGTCATAATTTGTCGATGTCCAAAAAATCGAAGGCTCAATTCAGTTCTTGTCATTACACTCCAAAAAATGAGGGGACTATCTGTATACGGATAAAATCAGGGCCACCCGATTCTACTATTTGATCGAGATTGGAATATTGCATCGAAGGTCGACTTTGACTAAATCACAAAGCTGAGGCATCGAGTTTGAGATCGAAGTATCTTCGAGATCGAGGTTGGTAACAATTGAAGCCATGAGAGACAGACACCATGTGATATAGGAGATGGCATAATAACGAAAGAGCGAGATATCCGTGATTGGTCGAGGATCACGATGCAAATCTCGGAACGGGTCAAATCAGAAATGGTTAATTAGCTAATTATGTGATTTTCTTCTGTAATTAGAGTTATACCATAAGTAAAATTCCCCTGCTATATAAAGGGGAGTTCTAATCATTTGCTATGATATCATTATTCACAGAGATCAAAGCAATATAATTCTTTCTTTCTCGCTTACGTTATTGTTCATCAACCTGTTCTATCTTTTAACTGTTCTTGCACTTATCAATTCGAGAGTACTTCGACTCGAGGGTTGAGTTTTGTCTGCACACTAGTTTGCTTTATTTATAATTTAATTCTATTATTTATCTTCATATTTATCAATTGATATTGAGTGATATTCTTAAAACCACAATAAAATATTGTTATCCTAATTTTAGGGTAAACATAATGCATGAGGTAGCTGCGCCAATGTAGCAGGACTAATTCACTACGTACTCGAGCAATTATGTTCACAAGGTGTCGTCTGGTTGTAGTTTATCAGAGATTAACTAACATTATATTTTCCATTTTTTGTTTGTCTAAATCTTATGCCTTTTGAACTGTCCGAATTTTGAGCCAAACCATTCCTTAATTTTCGTCATTGTTTGACCTCTAACGGAATAACAGCAATTCATGCAATACCCTCCTTTTGCTCTCCTTATTTCCCTATAAATTCACCTCCAACATTGTTGTTACCATTGGCAGGCGTTGAAGCATTCAAGTTTACCCAGTATCCCCTTTTCCTCCTGCCAGCAGGAAAACCAAAAAAAAAAAAAAAAGAAAAAAAAAAAAGGAAAAAAACATGAGAAAGTTTTTGGTCCTAGTAACATTGTTGGTGTTATTGGGACACAATGTGGAAGGACTCGGGGTGAACTGGGGTGACATCTCCTCCCACAAGTTGCCTCCTAAGGATGTTGTCAAAATGTTGCAAGAAAATGGCATTAAGAAGGTAAAGCTTTTCAATAACGATGAGACCATCTTGAATGCCTTGGCAGGAACTGGCATTGAGGTCATGATTGGCATCTCCAATCAAATCCTCAAGGATTTGGTCAATCCTGATGTAGCCACGAAATGGGTCAAAGAAAACGTCACTCGTTTGGATCCAAAGTCTCCTAAAGGTGTTAATATCACGTAAGTATATATCTTTTTTCCGAATAGCTAGCTAGCTAGTGACATATATTCAAGTTCCTCTTCATATATAATGTCAAATCGCCTTTCAATTGATTATATATGTTATTGCTTTGGTACATGCAGGCTTATAGGTGTTGGTAATGAGCCATTCTTAAGAGATTACAAGGACACATTGACAAATGTAACAGGGCCAGCATTGGAGAACATCCAAAATGCACTGAATGAAGCTGGACTAGGTGACACCACCAAGGCAACTGTACCTCTAAATGCTGATGTTTACTTGTCACCAAGCTGGAATCCTGTCCCTTCTGCTGGCTTTTTCCGCGCTGACATCGTTGATCCACTCAACTACATACTTAAAGTCTTGGACAAAAACAAAGCTCCTTTCATGGTCAACATTTATCCTTTCCTTAGTCTTTTCTATGGAAATGGTGCCTTCCCCTTCGACTATGCCTTCTTTGATGGTGTCACCAATCCTCTCAAGGACAAAGATGGCATTGAATACACCAATTGCTTTGATGCCAATCTTGACACTTGTGCAGCTGCTCTTGCTGGAGCAGGATATCCCAACATGACCATTATGGTAGGAGAAATGGGATGGCCTACAGATGGCAACCCTTATGCCAATGTTACATTGGCCGAAAAGTTTTACAAAGGATTTGTATCATATCTCGCAAAAGGAAAAGGCAGCCCCCGTCGCCCTGGCTACCTCGAGGCTTACCTATTTGCCTTATTTGACGAGGATAGGAAGAGCACACTCCCTGGAAACTTTGAGACACACTGGGGAGTCTACTACGACGATGGCACACCAAAATTCCCTCTTGATCTGTCTGGCAAGAACAAGACTAGTCTCTTCACTGTGCCAAACGTGGAGAAGCTCCCCAAGAAATGGTGTGTGGTAAAGCCAGATGTTAAGAACTTTACAGGCCTTACGTCATATGCTTGTGACCGTGCAGATTGTACACCTCTTACTAATGGATCATCTTGCCAAAACCTTAGCGAAGCTGACAAAGCATCATATGCACTGAATGCCTATTTCCAAAACCAGGAACAGAAAGATGAGAGCTGTGATTTTGAAGGCAAGGCAACAGTGACCACAAAGGATCCATCTCAAGGGAGTTGCAACTTCGCCATCGGCTTCAAGTCACGAACTCCTCTTGCTCCTTCTCCTTCACCTTTGCCTTCTTCCGATCACTCATCGTCTTCAGATTCTAAGGCTCCTTCCTCATCATCTGCTTCTCCAAAACCTTTGGCCTTTGCTTCTTCTATGGGAGTCGCTTTTCTTCTTTCACTATTTTTCATGTAGATGAATCATGCTTAGACGTCATTTAATAATTTGTGATTCCTCCTTCTGTTCCCCATTAGGTTTCGAGTCGACAATTGAATGTAATATTTTACTTGAAAATAAAATGTAAGGAAGATGTTAGTTGAACTAGCTCCATTGGCTTATATATATGCATCTCGATCATTTTCTGATCGCATGTCCTATTTAATATATCAAATTTAAACAGAGTACATGTTATGACACTTGATCATTTAATGGTTACCCACAAAATCGGATAACAATTGAATTTATACACGGTTTTAAAGATACAAGATATAACTTGATACAAATTAAGAAAGCATATTAATATTGAAATTGACGATAAAAGAATAAATGCAAACCACGCGAATTGAACAACCTTGGCCCTCGAGTTCGATCACCCTCGAGCCAAGAAATGCCTCAACTAATGTATGAACAGAATAACAAGATGATAAGAGCTAGAAATGACAGTATATTGCTTTGTGTTGCGTACTGCAATATGTGTTACAAATGATCAGACCCCTTTATATAGTAAGGGAGTCCTACTTTTGATACAATTCTATACAAGGTAAAAAATCTCATGATCTGCTGATTAATCGGCCTCTCCTTTATACGTGACGAGATTTTCGCCCTGATCTACAACCGACCGCGGATATTTCGGACTTCTGTTACTCAACTTGGCAAATTTTCCTCGATCTCGTCTGATCTCCATTTTGTTTGGTCCCAGGGTCACGAGCTTAATGATATAACTTCGCACCTTGGTTCGATATAACTCGAGGTCGAACTTTAACCGATCATATTTCAGTATCGATTAGTCACATAAGAGGCGAACCTGGTTTCGATCATATACAGATAGTCCCCTCGTTTCTCGGGGAGAAAATGATGACAAACGATATGAACTTTCGAATCCCGCCTCGATGGATCATGACATAAGCGACAAATGGTTACCGAGACATCCGATCATGACGTAAGAGACAAATGGTTACCGAAACATCTCGTCGGTCCAGTTACCAAGGCATTAAATGCATGTCCGTTGCTGATCGGCCATTACGAGTTCTGAACCGTCATTAGCAATCTATAAATATCGAAACTTTCATTCATTCAAACTTTACGTTCAACGCCCCTCCTATTCTTTTTTTTTTCTTCAAAAATCTCTTCGCTCTCCAACTTTTGTATCCTTTTGCAAACCACTAAGCATACCTTTTTAATTTCCTCTTCTTCATCTCGGCTCTAAAATAACGAAAACTTCTAAGATTTTCCCACAAAAGGAGGCCGTCTCTTCATCACGGCGTGCCGGTGATGGGACTGTGGCGGAACCACACCCTGAAGAGTTTGTTCCTACAGGGTGCCCGACCGTTGCTGATGTTAAGGTCGAAAACACTTCCTCAGTATCGGGTCGATGCGAGACGGTATTGAGATACATATATACGATCACCGATGATCTCCTCTCCAAGGTCAAAGAAGACTGCATCTGGGCCAATAAGCATGTGGTGGTGCCTTCGCCCGAGGAGTCAATTACTACCCATGTGGAGGGTTTTTAAGTGTTTACACTTACCCCTTTACGTTGGGTACCTTAGACCTGGTCATCATCACCTTATGCAAAAGGTACGAGGTGACTATTAGTCAAATTCACCCCTCCTTCTAGAGGATAGTGATTCTTCTTCGTTTTCTCGAAAACAAAATCAAGGGATGTCCCTTCACCCTCGATCGTCTTATGCGTCTGTACTGTCCCCGACTCTATCGAGGGGGGTTAATAAAACTTGCTTGTCCGGCCAATAGGCCATGTTCTCGAGTATAGATGAGGCTCGGGACCGAGGCTGGATGGGTCGATCCGTTCGAATAAGTACTTCAGACTTGATCCCTGCCGAGGACATGCCATTTCCCAAGAAATGGAACATGAAGCGTAAGTACAACTTTTCCTTGAAGATTTTATTTATTTTTTCTCCTCTTATCTCCCTTCTTATCGGTGTTTTTGTGGTGCAACTGTGGACCAGATGCCGGATTTAGTTCCTCAACTAGAGGAGTGGGTCGAGGATCTTGTTTCATAGAGACCGTATTCCGAGAGTGCTTGGATGGAATTGTCGAAGGGTCAGCGGGAGTCCCGTAATCATGGTAAGTTTCCTTTCCTGATTCAATAAGGTTTGACTTTCTCCTTGTGTTGTTGAATACTCATCGATTCTATTTTCTTTTGTAGGTCTCCCCAGGATGTTTCTATGAGGCCTCTATCCGAGGATGAGGATATAACTCTCGAGTTCCCTGCTCCAAAGTAGGGTGATGAGAAGAAAAGGAAAAGGGCCCCGAGCTCTATGGACCTGGAAAAGAAAAAACCAAAGAAGAGGCTGGTGCATAAACCTAAGTAAAGTACCAGCGTCCTCACATCGGACTCGATCCGCCAGATGATGGATGAGTCCGAAGAAGAAGAGGATAATTCCGATCTAGTGGCTCGGGTGCAGGCCGCTTTACCTCGAGCCAGGGAGGTTGCTGAGAAGGCATTAGCTGAGATCTCTGAATTGAAATGGGGTGCGACTACTTTGCCCCAGGCCAGAGGAGTCGAGATAGAGACAGGGGCCGACACTTCTCAAGTAGAGGAAGGTGCCTCGAAAGATATGCTTGGGGCGATCGACCTTACCGAGTCCCCTTAGTTCTCAGACGCCATGATCCATGAGGCCGGTATGCTAGAAGGTCGTTCTTACAAGGGGCCTTAGGGGGCAACTGATATCCACAACATCTTGGATGGGTTAGAGTCCATTGCCTTAGAAGATGTCACCGGGCTTGGTGACTTTTCGGTGATAAAAACGGTACCATCATCGGGGGCCGGTGGGTCTTCATCGATCCTAAAGCTGGTGGATCGATTCCCGGCCCCGAGCGTTAATCTTGACCGAAGGCGGTCAATAGTATTCTCTGTCCCAGAGGATTCCCGGGGTTTCTCTACCCCCATGGGGTTTGCTAGCTACCTGCGGTGCTTGGTGACCGAAGAGGACCAGGTCGTGATGGACACGGTGGAAACGCCTTGCCTATTCAATGATCCTCAACATGCTTTGAATTGGGTAACGTCGAAAGTCCCTTTATTTTGTATTTTAAATTTGATGTTGCTTATAGTCCTAACACCTTTCTTTATGGTTGCAGGCCTCCGTACTGCACCATGAGAATTTCCTCTGAATCTGGGAGAAGTTAGACCAACACGAGGCTGAGGTTCGAGAGCTTATTGAGAAGAGAAATACTTATAAGCTTCTGAGTGAGAAACTTCAAACCGAGTTAGAAGTGGTTCAGACGGAGCATGCCGAGTGGGCCGAGCAGGTAAATCAAGTACTTGCAAATAGTGACGACGAACTGGACTCAGTGGATAATGATCAGATCCTGCAGGTTTGGCAAAGGCTTGAACAAATCGGGCAGCTCCAAGCGCAGGTATACACGATACAAGCTGAGGCCGAGGAGTTCAAGAAAAATATGGATCTCATAGCATCGGAAAAAAGAAGCTGTCCAAGCACAAGTCGTCGGCCGAGGCCTAGCTTCGGTCTTCAAAAGAGAAGACCTTGATGTAGGACAAGAGGATTGAGGAGCTCCAATCTTAGCTAAATTCGCCCATTTTTGGTCAAGAGAGTCTGGCCACGGAGCTTGAGGTGGCCAAATCAGAGGTGGTTATGGCTAATACCAAGGATGATGCTAAAGTGGCCCAATTCAAGGTTGATGTCGAGGCGATTCAAGCGCATGCCAAGAGCATGATGGAGCATGCAAGGTGGCAAGATCGAAGGGAAGCCCTCGAAGGAGTCCATGCTCAAAGCTTCGACATACTGGAGGAAATCGAGAATGCCAAAGTAGAATAAGCTAGGGCCCGGAAGCTGGCTTTTCTCGACGAAGATTCTGAGAGCTTAATCAAATTTGAAGGTGGGGAAGATCTCGAGGATGAAGACGCTTCCCCCGATGAGGAACAGTCCTTTTAGGCCACTTTGGCCTTTAGATGTTTTTATTTTTTTCCTTTTGCATCCTTTCGAGGCCGTTTTGACCATTGTAAATTTTCGTATCAAGCCATTCTGGCCTTTGTAAAAATAATTATATATATATATATGTATATAAGGCTTTATTTCCCCTTTGGCTTTCAAATTTTCCCTTTGCTTTATTACTTGTATTCACAAGGGCCGAAATGCCTTAACATAAAACAACTTAGGTTATGTTTGAAAGTACAAACAAACCTTGCTTTTACATTACTCTATATTAAGGCGTCTTGGGGTTTCGGCGTAATCGGGAACCTTTTCCCAAAGTAGGTAGTCGAGATTATAGTTTACCGAGGGTAGCCTTTATAAGGTTATGGGAGATTTTCTTTTTCGAAGGCCTAGTTTTTGTTATGAGTTTCGGACGTCTCCGAGCCGTGTTAATGTGGTCGTAGCCTTTTAGTTCGGGATCTTCTTATTGGATTTGATTTCCTGAGTTATCCGGGCTTGCCCAAGATAACATTCCCTGAGTGGGGCGGCCATGGCCTTTTAAAAATCAGGGAGTTTCCTAATAGGTCTTATGCTCCCGGGGCCCAATGACTCGGGCCTTTCGAGTTTGTTTTCGGATGGCAGTCCCCTAGTGAGGGAGTGATCATTCGTACTCTGGTTATAAGTGGCCCTTGAGCTCGTTACTTTTAGGAGATTGGAAGTACTAAATTCTTTAATGGATGTAAAAAGGAAATTTTCAAAACATAAGATGATAGCAAGGAAAGTACTTCTCTTTATTCTTGTGCAAAAGAGTTATACATGCACACATATTTTATGCCAGGTCTCGAGCAATCTATGTGGGCACGGTTCGTTTGACCGTTTGTCCCTTACAATAAATCCTACCTATCGAGACCGACAAAGTAATTTTCTTGCTAAAGTTGATATCCGAAGGTAATGCGTATCTGTGGGTAATCCCCCCACCCCCAGTATTCAGGGTTGATCGTAGAGGAACCTCAGATACTGTTAATGCGATCTTCGACACCGAATCATAATCGGTCTTGATTCTAAGTTAGCACGATCCATTGTCTCCTCGTTAAAAACCTTGCCGAAAAATCCATTTGGGAGAAAACCGGTCTAAGGAAAAAAGAGTGCAATGCGTGCTTTCAGATATAAAACTTCGTGTCGCTTCTCGTCAATCACCTGCAAGTGTTAGTCCGAAATAAAGGAAATGAATGAGATCGTACCTTAGCAGTAATATCATTTTAGGTAAGTTACATTCTAGTTGCTCGGTAATTGTTCTCTGTCCATCATTCCGAGCTTATAGGATCCTTTCGCGGTGACCTCGAGAATCTGATACGGTCTTTCCCAGTTCGGACCCAACTTCCTTTCATTTGGGTTCCGGGTGTTTAGTAACCCTCCTTAGCACTAAGTACCCGACATTTAAGTAACAAAGGTTGGCCTTTCGGCTGTAATACCTCTTGATCCGTTGCTTTTGGGTGGCCAATCGAACAAGGGCGGCTTCACGCTTTCATCTAATAGCTCCAAGCTCGTATTCATGGCCTCGTCATTTGATTCCCTTTTTGCATATCGTAATCTGATACTTGGCTCCCCGACGTCAATCAGTATTAGGGCTTCAGCGCCATAAACCAATGAGAACGGAGTAGCCCTGGTACTGGATTTCGCGGTCGTGCGGTATGTCCAGAGAACTTCGGGCTGAATCTCCTTCTATTTCCCTTTGGCGCCGATTAACCTTTTCTTAAGGTTTTGGATTATGGTTTTGTTGGTCAACTCGGCTTGCCCGTTCCCGCTAGGGTGATAAGGTGTCGATAAGATTCTTTTGATCTTATGATCTTCGTGAAACTTGGTCACTTTACTGTTGATAAATTATTTCCCATTGTCACACACAATTTCGGATGGCATCCCGAACCGACATATGATGTGGTCCCAAATGAAGTCAATGACTTCCTTCTTCATAACCTTATCGTATGCCCGTGCTTCAACCTAGTTAGAAAAATAGTCAGTCATAAATAAGACAAATTGAGCCTTACGTGGTGCCCATGGAACATGGTCAACGATGTCCATCCCTCACTTCATGAATGGCCATGGTGACAAGACTGAATGCAACAGATCCGTGGGTTGGTGAATCATTGGAGCATATCTTTGGCATTTGTCACATTTTTGAACAAACTCCTTCGCATCATTTTCCATGTCGATCCAGTATTAGCAGGCTCTGATTACCTTTTAAACCAACGATTCAGCGCCTGAATGATTTCCGAAAGTTCCCTCATGAACTTCCCTCATAATTTACTCGGTATCTCCTGGTCCTAGACATATTTCTAGTGGGCCATCGAACATTCTTCTGAACAAGGTTCCATCTTCGGAAAAGCTGAATCGGGCTATTTTTGTGCATAGGGCCCTCGATTCTTTTGGATATGAGGGAAGTTTCCCGGTTTTCAAATACTCTACGTATTTATTTCTCCAATCCCAGGTTAAGCTTGTGGAGTTTATCTTGGCGTGACCTTCCTCTACCACTGACCTCATGAGTTGTACAACTGCCCATGAGTTGAGCTCGTCCTCCTCGACCGACGACCCTATGTTTGCAAGGGCCATCAGCCTCAGTATTTTGATCTCGAGGTACGTGCTGCAAAGTCAATTCTTTAAACCGATGTAATGTTAAGTGTAACTTATCCAGGTACCTTTGCATTCGTTCTTCTCTGACTTTGAACGTTTCGTTAACCTGATTCACCTAACAAGGAAGCCGCACAAGCTTCGATCACCTCCGCCCCAAGCTTTTGGCTAGTTCGAGACCTGCAATCATGGCCTCATATTCGGCCTCATTGTTAGTCAATTTCACAGTTCTAATGGATTTCTAACTACATTGTCTATGGGTGGCTTCAGTACGATGCCAAGTCCGTACCCCTTTGCGTTTGATGCAGCGTCCATAAAAAGGGTCCATATTCCCGAAGACGTCCCCAAGTTAACCAACAACTCTCTTTTGACCTCGGGTATAGGGTCGCCGTGAAGTCAACCACGAAATTAGACAAAATTTGAGACTTAATGGTTGTCCGGGGTCGATATTCAATATTGTACCCGCTGATTTCTATGGCCCATTTAGCCAATCTTCTCGAGTGTTCAGGTATATGCATTATATTTTGCAATGGGTAGGTTGTCACAACACATATAGAGTGGCATTGAAAGTACGGTTTTAGTTTCCTAGAGGCGCTTAACAAAGAGAGCGCCAATTTTTCTAGGTGGGGATATCTAGTGTCGGCCTCACCAATTGTCCGGCTAACATAATAAATCGGAAATTGCATACCTTGTTCTTCCCGAACTAGGACCCCACTTAGCGCTATCTCTGATACTGCCAAATACAAGTACAATTGTTCGTCTACCCTTGGTGTGTGAATCAACAGTGGGCTCGATAAATATTGCTTAAGCTTTTCCAAGGCCCGTTCGCATTCCGGAGTCCATGTGGAGTTATTTTTCTTCTTCAGCAACGAGAAAAATAGATGACTCTTATCGGAGGACCTCAAGATGAATCGCCTCAAGGCAGCTATGCTCCCGGTTAGACTTTCACGTCCTTCACGTTGTCCACTACCGTGATATCCTTGATAGCTTTGATCTTGTCAGGGTTAATCTCAATTCCTCGGTTGGACACCATGAATTCGAGAAATTTACCCGACGCGACTCCGAACGCGCATTTTTTCCAATTTAGCTTCATGTTTTTCTTCTTCAATATATTGAAGGTTTCCTGTAAATTCTTTATATGGTCCTCTGCTCACATGGATTTAACGAACATATCGCTAATGTAAACTTCCATAGATTTTCCTATTTGTTCTTCAAACATCCGATTTACTAGGCGTTGGTTAGGGCTGCTTATCGGGCGGATCGGGCGGATCAGACGGTTATTTGCTCTTAACGGTTTGGCTTATCGGTTATCGGCTTTTAAATGTATTATTCCACTAGCCATCCGATAAGATATTGGGCGGATTAGTATCGGTTAGCTATTATCGGACGATTATCGGTTTAGATTGTGCCTTTTTAGTTAGTAAATCAAGTAATAAACTGAAGTAAAAATATAAGACACAGAAAGATAACATTTCATATCTGCATGAGTTCCAGTAACAGTAACACATTAAGACCTTTCTTCAATATATGAAACTCGTTCCAGTGAACAAGCGTGTTGGGTCAAAGTTAAAAGTGCCATATATACAAGTTGGGAGTAATAATTAAAAGTCTGTTAGGACAACACTTATAACCAGATAACTAATTAACCCACTACTTAGAAGAAACAACATCCAAGAATATCAATTCATATTTATGGATAAAAATAAATCAGTACAATTCACTTTGCACTTCGTACAACTGTCCAGAGAAGTACTATATATATATATATATATATTCTTAACAGGTTAACGGATTATCCGTTAAGAAAATCCAATAATCTGCCCCCAAACCGATAAGCCGTTAATAAATAAAATTTTATCTGTTCCCCGTCTGTTATACCGTTAACCCGATACCAATAAGCCATTAAGCTTAGGTTTCGGTTTCGGTTTCGGTTCAGTTTTGAACACCCCTAGCGTTGGTAAGTGGCACCAACATTTTTTAATCCAAATGGCATTACATTATAGCAGTATGGGCAATACTTAGTGATGAAAGAGGTCTTTTCCTGATCATATGAGTTCATTTGTATTTGGTTGTACCCGGAGTAAGCATCCAGAAATTGAGGATCTCGTGGACGGCCGTGGCATCAATCATGCAATCGGTGTTAGGCAAAGGGAAAGAGTCCTTGGGGTATGCCTTATTTAAATCTTTGTAATCCACACACATTCTTAGTTTGTCCCCTTTAGGGACTACTACTACGTTTGCTAGCCATTCTGGGTATTTGACTTCCCGGATGGACCCTATTTTAAGGAGTTTAGTTACCTCGTCCTTGATAAAGGCATGCTTGATCTCGGACTGGGGTCTCCTTTTGTGCTTCACCGGATGGAATTTCGGGTCGAGACTCAGTTTATGAGTGATGATCTCTCGTGGGACTCCTGCCATGTCAAGATGGGACCAGACAAAACAATCCATGTTAGCTATAAGAAATTGATTGAGTTGTTTCCTTAGCTCGCGAGTTAACCCTGTGCCTAGGTATACCTTTCGATCAAGCAGATGTTCGATCAGTATGACCTACTCCAGCTCTTCGACCGTTGATTTGGTAGCATCAGAATCATCAAGGACTATGAATAATCGAGGAACCCCATAATTATCGTCTTCGTCAATCCCCTGATTGTCCAGTTGGGTCGAGGCTGACATCAGTGATTGCTATTTGGCTTTCTATTTTGCTTTCAAATCTGACTCCTTTGTCAATGAGAGTGTTGATATTGGAATCACTTCATTGATGGTAAACATTTCCTACGCGATGGGCTGCTCCCTGTCGATTGTTTTAATCCCCTCTGGTGTTGGGAATTTTAGCACCTGGTGAAGGGTCAAAGGCACAACCCTCATGTTGTGGATCCATGGTCTCCCGAACGGGACGTTATATCTCATGTACCCTTCAATCACATAAAACTTGGTCTCCTGGATGGTTCTGGCCGCATTCATCGGTAACGTGATTTCTCCCTTAGTAGTTTCACAAGCCATGTTGAATCCGTTTAGCACTCGGGCCGCGGGCATGATTTGATCTTGTAGGCCGAGTTTTTCTACGAACCTTGATTGAATGATATTGGCCAAACTACCTGGATCAATTAACACACGTTGAACTCAAGTTTTATTCATGAGTACAGATATTACCAGTGCATCATTGTGAGGCTGCATGATTCCTTCTACATCCTCGTCTTTGAAAGATAAGGTTCCTTCTGGTATGTAGTCTCAAGTTCGTTTCTCCCTCGTGATTGATATTTTGGTGCGTTTTAACATCGAGCCTTGGGGAACATCGACCCCTCCAATGATCATATGAATGATGTGTTGAGGTTCTTCTTGCTCATTTTTTTAGTGGAATCCTTGTTTCTGAAATGATTCTTAGCTTGGTCACTCAAAAATTTCTGAAGGTGCCTGTTGTTGAATAACCGGGCTACTTCTTCTCTCAATTGTCGACAATGATATTTTCACATTTGGTTGGGATTTCTTTAGGCTGGATCTGTTTGTAAAAGTCGAGGTCATTTGATATCTTTGATGCATCTGATAGCCGATACCATGCCGGTTATGTCAACATTAAAGTTATATTCTCATAATCGTGGTGCTTTTTTAGGTCTGATAGGCTTGTCGAAGCCGTTCTTGCTCATGAGCCCTCGAGAACTCTGTCCTCGATCACTCCTCCTTTCATTTCGTACATGATTTCATCTAGATCCACTGCTCCTACGATCTCCACTATACGGCTGGTACCGCCCCTGTTCAACCTTGGTTCTCGATCAATGTCCCTCTTGATTCTATCGACGGGTATGATAGGGTAAAAAGACCTGGAAGGAGACCCAAGCTGGTCGTCTTCGACCATGATCTTTGATTGATACTGATTGTGCATATCGTCGCACGTAACAATCGGGTATCCTATCAAATTCTGCTTCAACTGCTACGAAGCCACTAAGCTTCGAACACTGAGTCCCTGGATGAAATCTTGAGCATCCCAATCATCGGCGACCGGTGGCAGATCAACTCATTCCATTTGGAGTCGAGACACGAATTCTCTAATCATTTCGTTGTCCTTCTACCTTACCTTGAAAAGGATCGACTTCCTAGTTTCAACCTTGATGGCCCCTGCGTGTGCCTTTACAAAAGAATCTGCAAGCATAACAAATGAGTCAATAGAATTAAATGGTAAATTGTGATACCATATCATAGCTCCTTTTGATAGGGTCTCCTCGAATTTCTTCACCAATATTCGATCTAGTCATCCTCTAGATCATTCCCTTTGATAGGACATGTGTAAGAGGTGACATTCTCGTTCGGGTTGGTCGTTCCATTTTATTTAGGAACCTGGGGCATACGTAGCTTCTTGGTAATCAGCTTGGGAGCTGCACTTGGGGGGAAAGGTTTATGCACACACCTTTTGGAATCCAGACCCTTCAATATTAGCGGTGCCCTCGAGATTTGATCGACCCTGGAGTTGTAAGTTTCCACCTTCTTGTCGTTTGCCTCGATCTTCTTTTCCCCCAACTCAATTCATTTTGTCAGTTCTTCAATCATCTTTATGATTTCAGGATCGGCCCCCGATTCTTTCTCGCTCGATTTCCTTGAAGCCGATTTGACCCTGTGGACAACTTCCTGGGACGACTCGGGCTCGATCCTGCTCGGTGGGTGATTTTGGTTTTGAAGCTGGGCTATCGCTTCCTGTTGAGCCTGCAACATTTCGAAGATCACCCGCAAGCTGATCCCGCCCTTTTCGCCGCCATGTATGCTTTTAGCGGCTGATCGAACTTCCCTACGGACGTTGCTCTCAGGATCGACAGTCAAATATGCATTGATGGCTACATGTGAGCTGACGCCGATTGGATCTACAACCGAAATTCTATCGAGGCCAACTGGAGTTACATCGTTCCCTGATGCTATCGTTCCCTGGTGCTATGTTATCATTTTCGTCATGATGACCAAAATCATAATCCACGTGTAAGGGTGCTGACTTAGAGTTCGACATTTTGATCCTGGAATCAATGATACTCCAAAGAACAAGTGTAAAATAGTGTGTGTTATGAAAGTTTGTACGAGATAATCACTATTATCCTTAGCACCATAGTGGGCGTCAAAATGTTTACCCTCAAAACCGGATAACAATTGAGTTTATACGCTATTTTAAGAATACCTGATATAACTTGACACAAATTAAGAAAGCATATTAATATTGAAATTGACGATAAAATAATAAATGCAAACCACACGAATTAAACAACATTGGCCCTCGAGTTCGATCACCCTCGAACCATGAAATGCCTCAGCTGATGTATGAACAGAATAACAAGATGATAAGATCTAGAAATGACAGTATATTATTTTGTGTTGCGTATTGCAGTTTGTGTTGCAAATGATCAGACCCCCTTTATATAGTAGGGGAGTCCTACTCTCAATACAATTCTATACAAGGTAATAAATCCCATAATCTGCTCATTAATCAGCCTCTCCTCGATACGTGCCTAGATTTTCCCCCTAATCTACAACCGACCGCGGATATTTCGGCCTTCTGTTATTCAGCTCGGCAAATTTCCCTCGATCTCGTCTGGTCTCAATTTTGTTCGGTCCTAGGGTCATGAGATTAACGATATAACTTCGTACCTCGGTTCAATATGACTCGATTTCGATCTTTAACCTATCATATTTCAGTCTCGATTAGTCACACAAGAGGTGAACCCAGTTTCTATTGTATACACCTCAATTTCAAGTAGCCAATCCTCTATCGCTTTCTCCCTTTTGACTTGATACGTTATTGATATGGACTACTGAGGGGAAGGAAGAGAAAACAAAACAAAAATTTGAGAAGGTAAACAAATTTGATTTTTTCTATATCGTTTTCTTTCGAAGGAAAGGTGAGGAAGATTGTAAACATCACTACCTTTTTTTAATCTTCTATTTTCATCAACTTTGCATGCAAGCCCAAGAGAATAATTCCAGTTTGTTTACTTTGTCTTCCTGTTACCCCATCCAAACAAAAATTAGGCAAGAAATCTTTTACAACTATTTACCCTTAAAATTAAATGAAAATAGAGCAAACCAAATATGATATGCGGCTTTGTCCCTCGAGCAAGGTCGCCCTCGAACCAAATGAGTATGCTATTGAAGAGTATGAACTGAGCAACAGAGTATGAAAGCTTAATAAAGAAAACGTAATATATTGCTTTAAATAGTGTTAATCTGATGATTACAAAATGATTAGAGCCTCTTTTACATAGCAGATGAGTTTTGCTTATGGTACAATTCTAATTACAGTAGAAAATCCCATGATTGGATAATTAACCGATCTTGACTTGATACGTGCCGAAATTTATGCCGCAATCCTTCCCGATCGCGGATATTTCGATTTTCAGTTATTCGACTCAGCAGGATTCTCTCTATCTCGCTCGATCCCTGTTCTGCTTGGTCTCGATCTCGGCTGATCTCGATCATTCCTTGAACCACGAGCTCGGCAACCTGACTTCGTGTCATGGTTCGTTATGACATGGGGTCGAACCCTGGCCTGCCACCCCTGTCTCGATTAACCATACAAAAAAGGGCAAGCCCGATTTTGACCGTATACAGATAGCCCCCTCATTTTCTTGGGAGTAATGACTAGAAACGATTTGAGTCCTCGATATTCACCTCGGTACATCATGACATAAGCACTGTGATGTAAGCAGCAAAAGTGACCAAAATGTCTCGTCGGTACAATTTCCCAAGCATTTAATGCGCGCTAGTCGATGGTCGGCCACTATCGGCTTTGAACTGTCGTTGTGAAATCAATAAATACCCTCATTCTTCATTCTTTCAAACTTTACTTTCAAATCTTCTTCATTCTGATCTTCAAATCCCTTTGCCTTCTTCATAGCTTCATATTTTCAGATCTTTAAGTTTCCTTGCTCGCTTTTTCCTAACAATTTCTACTCTTCTTTTCCCGTAAAAACAACATGGCTAAACATAAAAAAAGTTCTGCGGAAAGAAACTATCTCCTCGTCCCGCCCGTCCGGTGAGGAACCAACGGTAGAGCCACGCCCCGAAGATTTCTTTCGGGGGGGGGGGGGGGGTGCATCATCGATTTTGACTTCAAGGTAGAGAAAACCTCCGCAGTTATGGGTCGATCAGAGCCGGTATCGAAATATATATGCTCGATACCCAAAACCCTCCTTGAACAGGTTAAAAAGGACTGCAATTGGGGTAACAAACATGTGGTGGTGCCGGCTCCATAAAAAGCAATCACAACCCACGTGGAAGGTTTCTTAAGTGTTTACACTTACCCTTTCACGTTGGGTCCCCTCGATCCGATCAACATAGATTTCTGCAAACAATACGAGGTGACCCTTGGACAAATTGACCCCGCTTTTTGGATGATCATAATACTACTCCGTTACTTTGTGAGCAAAATTGATGGGCTTGCCTTCACCCTCGACCACCTCATATGACTGTACAACCCTCGACTCTATTGAGGTGGGATAATAAAGCTTCAACGTCGGGCCACCAGGGTACCTTTCTCAAGCATAGACGAAGATAAAGACCGTGACCGGATGGGACGATTTGTTCGAGTGAGGACCATAGACTTAATCACGGCCGAGAGTATGTCATTTCCTGAGAAATAGAATATGAAATGTAAGTATAACTCCGTCCTTGATTTATGTTTCGTGTCTTCATTCATTTTTTTTCATCCTTTCTCATCGACATTCTACTTGATACAGTCGCTTCCTAGATGCCAGGTGAAATTCCCCAGCTCGAGAATTGGGTTAGGAGCCTGGTATTGCAATCGGCGCATGTCGAGCGTGCATGGCGAGATTTTTCAAAGGGTCGGTGGGAGGCTAGTAGTCATGGTAAACCCTTTTTCCTGACTTAATAATTTGACCATTATTCAAATACTTTCCTGGGCTTACTCATTTTTCTTCTTTTGTAGGTCTCGGGAAGGAGGTGACGATGAGGCCACCGTCTGGTGATGAAGAGATCCTTCCCCCACCATCCACCCCGAATACAGTGAAGGAGAAGAAGAGGAAAAGGGCTTCAGATTCTGAGGGACAGAATCCCAAAAAGGAAGCAACCCGCAAGCCTAAAGGGAACTTCATTCCTCTTACTTTGGAGTCTGTCCAAAGGCTAAGGCATGAAGAAGAAGATGATGACTCCGGGCTGGTGGCCCGTGTACGAGATGACACCTAGACTCGAGGAGTTACATAGCCGGTGAAATCTAAAATTGCTTTACCTCGACTCGATGAGATCAAGGGGAAACCTCGGCCAGAGTTCGCGATCCAGAAAGAGCTGAAGACGCTTCACCTCGAGGCGAGAAGGATACCAAGGAGGCGGTTGGCGCTGGTACAGAGATCATGCTCGAGGCTCCCCGGGATGAGGGAGGTGTCCCAAAAGACTCACTTGGGGTAATGGATATTGGGGATTCCCCCTCATTTTCTTCATTCTTTGAGTGTATGATACGTGAAGCTCAGGCGATGGAGAATTGTCACGGGGAAGGGGTCCATGGATTAGAAGACCCTTTTCGTGGTTATTTTGTCGGAGTCGATGATGTCACCGATCTGAGTGACTTAGAGATTTTGAGGAAGAGCTCGAGTGAGGCTTCCTCGAGCTTTAAACTGACTAATTATTTTCCGGCCCCTAGTGCTGATCCAGAGCGCAAACGATCAATTGTTATCTCGGTTCCAGAGGATGCTCGGATTATTGCCGCCCCCGTAGGAGTGGCTAGATATCTCCGATGCTTGGTCACGGAAGAAGGCCATTCCAAGATGGACAAGGTGGAAACACCTTGTCTTTTCAATGAAGCCTAGCAGGCTCTAAACCGGGTAAATCTAAATTTGTTTGTCGATGTCAGTTTTACTACTTGTACTTTTCTCCCTTTGTATAATTCTATTTTCTATGTTTGTAGCCTTATGTGCTTCATCATGAGGATTTCTTCCGATCCCGAGGGGAGATGAGCCGGTATGAGGCCGAGATCCGAGGGCTCACTGAGGAAAAAGATGTCTTCGAGCTTCTCAGTGAGAAAAGAGAAGGGGAAGCAAAAGGCCTCCGTGCAGAGTTAGAAGTGGATTAGAAAGAGCATGCTAAACTGGCCGAGCAGGTAAGAAGAATCTTTGAAGTTAATGATACTGACTCGGGTATGGTGGCTAACGGTTCGGTTCCGCCGATTAAAAAAATGCTCGATGGGATCAGACAACTTCGTAAGGAAGTAGACGTAGTGAAGGCTGAGGCTGAGGCGTAGAAGAAGAACATGGATCGCCTTGATTTAGAAAAGGAGACCGCCCGATCCCGATTGGCCATGACCAAACTCCAATTCAAGAGCATGAAAGAGAAAGCCTTGGTGAAATCCAAGAAAATCGAGGAATTCCATTCTCGGTTGGATTCGGCAATTTCTAATCGGGAGAAGCTAGCCAGAGAGCTCGGGGAGGCCAAATCGGAAGTCGAAGCGACCAAGGCCAATGTTGATGCAATGGTGGCTATCTATCAGACTGATGTTGAAGCTGCTCAGGTCCGAGCAAAGAAAGTTTCCGAAGCTGCTAAGGTTCGTGCAAATTGGGTCGTTGAGCACGCCAAATGCCAGTCTCGGAGGGAGATTCTCGAGGAGATCTATGCTCATGGCTTCGATCTTACAGCCGAGATCGAGGGCACTAAGGAGATTGAAGATGAAGCTAGAGGGTAGGATTATCCTGATCACGACGACTCCGAGAGCCTGAGCAGATCTAAAAGTGAAGAAGGCCCCAAGGGTGAAGATGCTGCTCCCGGAGATGACTAAGACCTTTAGGATTTCATATTTTGTGTCTCTGTCGATACCTGTTTCGGCTTTTTTAGAGAATTTCCATCGGGCCATGTTGCCCTTGTAAATGGCTTTTGAGTTGTATATATAAAAACCTTTCTTCCCTTTCATGGCTTCTAAGTTTATTCGTTTTTCATTAATTTGTACAAAGGTCAGAGTACCTTAGCATAAAGTTATGAAGTTGTATTCTAAGGTCCGAGGTCGATTTGCTTGAAATCCAATCAATGTAGCCTTTAGGCTTTATAATCAAGTGAAGGCTTGTTCGGACTCGAAATAGGATAACCCTTAGGTTTTTTAGCCGAGCAAGAATGATCTCTCGAATTCGAAGTAAAACCAGCCCTTAGGCCTTTGTAATTTTGTATTTGGCCGATTCGGCCATTGTAAAAAGATTATTTGTAAGTGTAAGGCTTTCTCCACTTTTCGGCTCAAAAAAAGTTTTTATCATTCGTATTTACAAAACTTGGAGTGCCTTAGCACGAAATTGTTACATCCCGTATTTTAATATTAGGATGAGTCTTAGTAATCTATATGAGTTCGAAGGGATCATGTCTATTAGGAGGTTATAGAGGATTTATTATATTTAACTAGAATTTACCCATTATCATTTGTTTAATTAGTTTAACAAAAAGGCTTAACACTTTTTGGTCAAACACCTAGTGCGTCTTATGTTGAGTATGATAATTGCAGTTAATTTATAAAAATTTATTATTTCCTTGTATTCAATATTTGGCCATTTTAGATAACTAATAAAAACTTCATTTGTTTCCATGAATGTTGACGTAAGAAAGCAATTTTTATTTTTTATTTTAAAAAAACTTCATTATTCCTTGTAAATTGTAACTACTATTCGATCTCTTTAACTAATTAAAGAATTTTATTGTTTGCTTCATTCCTTGTATGATGAGATAGGACTACTGTATGTAACTTAAAAATCATTATATCTTTGTACAGTAAAATAACAAAAGCAATAAATCCTCATTTAAATTTTCCAAGTTTTCACATTAGAGAAAAAAAAGGATTTCAAAACATATGTTGCTGTTATATTTATACATTAATGACAGTTTCAATTCACAAAATCATTTCTTTCTGAAATATAATGGAACAATTGTATTTATAATAACTAATAAACTTGTTCTAATCAAGTAGAGTACTAAGTACACCTACTTAAGCTAGCCGGTGGACTAATTTTGACATTTGTTAAATATACTAAGTAAAAACTCTTTGCCTAACGGATATTCTTAAGCATGATTGTATAACATGAATGTTTTAAATAATAGCATATGTATTAATTTTTTATGGTACCACATGACCGTAATAATAAGTTAATTGATTAATTATCGGATAACGAAACATTACCTAATTACTTAATAAATAGATAAAGATTAAAACATTTCCACTCCATCCACCCCCCATGTGGCAGCCATGCAATACCAATTGGATGACTCTTAAATTAAAACTTGTAAGTATAGTGCTGGAGATAAATTAGACAGTATTCCCTTATTTCCTTCTTGTAAATAACTTTATCTGACTCGATTTTGTTCTTGATGTTATGTGCCTATACTTTGGTGTTCTGCTTCCCTGCTTTATGGTGAACTGCAGTAGCTTTGTTCACTTACATTTTAATTGGGCTACAAGAAAAATCCGTAGTTGGAAGGTCAAATGATTGATTGAGTTGAGAACTGTGGTATAGTCCTCCTATTATGAGTGACACTTCTAAAACTTTGAGGGTTCTAAGTCCAGATTCATCCTGCTGGCTGGGCCTGTAGATGCGGCATCAAGAGAGGCTTTCTGATGTTGTACCGCCAATGGCTTTAACTGTCTACCATTTCAAGATAAAAGTAAAAGAAGAGTAAATTGGTATTCTCGAATCTCGATTGCAAATTTTGGTATAGCCAAAAGATTCCACATGGCCATTAATCCTGAAAACACACGTGTTGAAGATACACAGAGTAATAAACATGAATTCCAATATGTTTGGTGTACCCATTCACTATCAAAATGATGGGTCTTATTTATACATACTGACTCTTGTATATTCACCACCACCAAGTGAATGTGTTCAACTATGGTTGTCACTTGATTGTATAAATCTTCTAAAATAAATAGAGCAATTTATGCTATATACCTATTAAAGACAAACTAATTACCCGTTTTTACCTACTCTTAAAATATTTACACTATACACCTAGCCGACCAAATATATTTACCCGTGTATTCATTTTTCTTATTTATTTCTCAACTGTAACTATGCAATTTAAAGTTGCCTTGCACCTTTTTTCAGTATTTTTCTTTTCCCTTTCTCTTTCTTCACTTTCTTTAATTGGATTATATCCCTCTGTATAATCTCTGATCAATCCACTTTTTCCATCCTATTTTTTTCATGTATTCCAGAAACACAAAGCAAGAAAGTAAATCTATAAAAAAAAATAGAGTTTCAATAGTTTCTTCTCAAAAGTCTTAATCTCATTGAGTTCGGTAGATTTTGGCTTTCTCTATGAGATTTTTATTCAACATCACGCGTGATCCTCATACTAATCACCTAAAAATACCTAATTACTTAATTGGATATTGTGTTCAATATGGATATAAGTTTTGTGTATTATGTAATATTTTTTATAATTATATGTCGTTTTTGGAACGATCCCGTACAACTATATACCATATTAGTATAGTTATATACTATATTGGTATCATA